>SNQJ01S0068256.1:37033-56808 GCA_010110895.2 Picea sitchensis | reverse complement strand
GAAATGGTTGCATTTCCTCCTGAAATGTCGCATGAGTTATAGAAGTGGAAAGGAAAGGGAGTGTTACACCTCAAAATTACTCACTTCAATAGTGTCGCAAGTGTCGTCATTACAAGTGTTGTACGTGTCGTATATTGTCCGCAAGTGTCACATCTTGACCACAAGTTTCACAAGTGTCTCAAACATCATACTTCCATATTTCCTATGTCATGCCTCTAAAGACATCATAAGGACACTTAAGACTGGTCTTGAAGAGGAGAAATCACTTGACAAGGAGTACAAGCCTTTTACCACTGAAAAAACCACTCAAAAATGGATTTTGGAGGGCAACGCTCCCCTACCCACTATCAGGGAGTGATAGCTCTCCCTGGGCCTCTTTGTGGGATAATTGGAGCACTCTGTGCACCCTTTTGGGGGAGCACTACCTTTTCTAAGCAAATTTTTGGTTTGTTGAGCTAAAATAGGGAAGAATCCCCTCAATCTCTGAAGTTGGTTGGATTCAAATATGAGTTCAAGGCATGATCTTAGGGAATATCTACAACTGAAGGAGAGGAATCCTCAACTTATCCCAAATATCTCTCAAGTGGTTGGGCCTCTCAAAGATTATATAAGGAGGCCTTCTCATGGTGAAAGGCACAAAAGACACAAGATAGAGATACCAAACTTATGATCCTATAAGTGGTATTGACAAGAGACAAAGATATAGAGAAGCACCTAACTTATGATCTCATAAGGAAGAACATTGAAGCATAATCAGTGTAGATTACTTGAGCAAAGGGGTTGGACAAGGAGAGCTGGAAGAAGTTGTTGCACCTTCATCAAAGGATTGTAAGTAATTTCATTCGTTCTCCCTAATACATATACATGCTTGGACTATTTCTTTCAAATTTATGTGTATTCCACATGAATTTGTCTTCAGTATATGGATCTATATTTTAGCTAATCTCAATAGAATAGTAAGCTCGTCGTATCCTTTTTTGTTCTACAGGAATTATCGAGGAGCTCAGGATTGGAGCTCAGCCTGGAATTTGCAAGGACAAACATCATTAACAAGGTACACATTCCTCTTCATATATTAGTTTGATTACATCTAAAATAATGTCAATGACCAATGATAACACCCTTTCTGTCTTGGTTTAGGGGTCTAGATACCAATACGGAATCCGCTTGCTCGCAGGAGGATTCACCTGTAATAGAAATTGGTGACTCCACTGGGGAGGAGATCTGATTTTTTTTTCCTTTCCTGGATATTGTTTTGGCCCTTTTCTCACTCTTTGAACTTATCCATGATGTGTCTCTTATCCTTAGATTCGATTGTTGACTCTTGGATTCATCTTACACACTGGATTTTTGCATTTTTCTTGAGTTTTTTGGATTTCTGGGAAAAAGTTTGAGTTATGAGAGGCCAACGCTCCCCTGCCTTTACCACTAGGGCGTTGGCACTCCCTTGCATCTTTCCACAGAGCGTTGCAATGCTATGGTACCCTTGACACCAGAGCACTGCCCCATTTTCTACAAAAATCTTCTTGGGAGTAGTTTTTCTCAGTCTCTTTTTTGTCGATTCATCTGCTCAGTGTTTATGCTATCTTAGTGTGTCCTTGTTTAGCCTCCAATTATTTGATTTCTAAGGATTAATCATATTTTGTTTGGATTTTTTTGACATTTTTCCTTACTTCACAATAACTCTTTGTCCTTGACGATTTAGAGTCAATTTGTCGTTTTCTTCTCATTTATCTGATTGAGTGAAAACTTTGTAAGGAGATTCAAAGGTCTTTTATACCTTTCCTTCTGATCTTTGAGGTCTTTCTTCCAAGCATTTCCTCCTATCTGGATTTGGTTTTCTTTTTTCTTGTTTGATCACAACGAGGGTGTGTGTTTTTGTTTATGTGAAATTTGCTCCCGGTTTGCTTAAATCTCATAGATATTGAATTTTTATTAACATAGGAAGATTTACATCAAACTGATTATCAGTCACATATAAACATTTTAGCATTGTATCAGATTTTTTATTCAGGACTATTGCATGAGGTCTTTGCATATTAGTATTTGAAAGTGAAAGGAAAATCCTTCCCCTTCCCTTAGATAGATATTCATTGAAAGAAAAAACTTCTTATCATTTCTTATGCATGTTTTGGGAATTGATTCATGACATCATCAGTTTTCACCCTCATACACCTTTGAGTAAACAACAGCCCTAAAATCAAGCGCTAAACTAAAATTGATTAGACATTTTTATATTTTCTAGTAGCAAACCTACATTATATTAATTGTAGGGATTTGGAATAGGTGTGAAAGATAACTTTCCAAAGATGAAAACAAACATAGGATCTTGTGTTAGGGAGCAGTGAAATCCACTTGCCACATTTTGTCCTAGGAAACCCTTCTCACACAAGGGTCAATCATGAGGTCGCATTGAGACTAGCAAAGTTACTCACCTTGCCTTGTTGGTCTTGGTGTAGATATTACACGTATTATGGGGGTCGCTTGAAGGTATACCCATAATGAAGAGTGGAAGCCTTTCAAGTTGATTTCGGGCTAGATACCCTGCCCTTGCGTGTGGATCAGACTGTCGACTATTTTCCTAGGCTATTGGCATGTTTTCAGATAGAGGCAAAGTTTGTGTGTTTGTCATTGATGGTGATGTCATTGATGGAAAAGATCAGCACATTCAATAGAGCGATGATGTCATGGAAATGGAAAGATCAATAGTGAGGAGAAACAGTGATCGTTAGATCACCCATCCTGAATTCCCAATGACTTTCAGATATGAATACAGATAGGAGGAATGCACAAAAGAGGAGAAAACATCATAGACATTGGATCTGAGTGTGAGGACTAACCATCGCTGGATCCAGAAAAAGGAGCACAATATTTAAGTACAAGATGAAGCGGGCTTACAAAGTCCCGAAAGCAGGAGGGTCGTCCATTGTCGAGGAGTACACGTGGAGAAGGATTAACATTTCACTGACTGAAAATTCAAAGGAAGGTAGTGCTCTAACCTTCCAACTCACGATATGTGAAAACACAATAAGATATGGATCATTGATCCAAGAGGGACACATGGCGATAAATCAAAGCATGAAAAAGGTTTCATTTCAGAGTTTCAGATACTGGTAGTTGGAGGAGTCAAGGAAGCAACTCACGACCGAAACTTATGATATGCAAGATCACGAAAATATCTAGACCGTCGAATCATCAAGATTGTGGACCGTTGATCTAACTCCATTTCAGAGTTTTGGATACCGGGAGTTGGAGGTGTCAAGGAAACTCATGACAAGAATGATGAAATCGTGAAATGTGAAACCACAACTTAATCTAAGTCATTGATCAAAGGGAGATCGTGGACCGTTGATCAAGCATGACGAAGGCCCATGAAGTTTCGAAGTCGCAATAAGATCTTGATCATTGATCCAAGAGGGACATGTGGTGAGGGATTAACATTTCGCTGACTGGAAAGTCAAAGGAAAGAAATTCTCTAACCTTGCAACTTGCGATATGAGAAATTGCGATAAGGTCTGGCCCATGGTCATAGACAAGGTCACATCATCGAAGGCTTAAGGGAAGGATATAATTGCTAAGCTCCATTTTGGGAATCACAACTTGGAGTGTCAAGACCCTTCATCACAGGAATCCCGAAACGCGAGATCGCGATGAGATCTAGACCATCGAATCATTGGAGATCTCAACCATTGATCAGGCTCGATGAAGTTCATAAGTTCATGAAATGTAAAACACCTTTTGGTGTTGGCTGTGGTCACCGTCGATGAAATTAAATTGAGAGGGAGAGTCTAGCGAATAGCTCCATTAGGGGATGCGCAACTTGGAAGCGTGGGATCGCCGACAAAGGATTGTCAAATGTAATCTGAAATGCATCTGATTAGACCCATGGTGTGCCGGTAGGCATATGGGATAAGCATGAGACGCTTGTATATTTAATCTGACTGGTCTTTGGTTATTTGGCGGAGCAATCAATCAGTCCATCCGGTCAGATCCATCCGTCCATCCATTCCGGTCCTCCTCAGGCTCCATTCATCCATCCACTCCATCCGTCCGCTTCCGTCCGGGCTCCATCCGTCCGGGTCCTCCGATCTCCATCCATCCGTGTCCATCCGTCCATCCTCCATCCATTCCTCCATCCATCCATTCCATCCTCCATCCATCCAACAAACATCCATCCATCCTCCATCCACTCCATCCGTCCATCCGTCCATTCCGTCCATTGTCCTCCTTCCACTCCATCCGTCCATTCCATCCATCCATCCATTCCATCCATCCATTCCTTCCTTCCATCCTTCCATCTCCTTCCTCCGTCCTCCATTCCTTCCATCCATCCGTCCATCCATTCCTCCTTTCCATTCCTCTTTCATCCTCCGTCCATTCCATTCCATCCTTCCTCCCTGTCCATCCATTCCATCCATTTCCTCTTTCCTCCATCCTCCATCCTTCCATCCATTCCACTCCATCCATCCATCCATCCATCTTCCATCCATCCATCCTTCCTCCATTCCTCCGGGTCCATCCTCCATCCATCCTCCGGTCCTTTCCTCCGCCATTCCATACTGTCTCTCTCTTTCCTCCATCCATCCATCCATTCCATTCCATCCATGTTCCTCCATTTCCAGATCCATTCCATTCCTTCCATCCCGTCCATGTCCATCGTCCAAATACAATCACTACACAAGATATATGAAACCATGTAGAAACCAAAACTTTATTATAGAAACCCTTGGGGTAGGGTAACATCATACAATAGGTTTTATTATGGAAGGGATCCTCTCACGTTTACTTGCCTCTTCGGGGGCAACCTCCTAATGAGCTTCGACTCCAAATACAATATTTCTCTTTATGCTCTCATTACATTGCTTGAACCTTTATATAGTGCTACCATCACTTAAGAAAATTTTAGAGGGAGGAATCTTCTAGAGTAGAACCTTCTAAGAGTCATCTTACATTTATTATATCTAACTACCATGGTGGGCCTTATTTAATAATATAGTGGACCCTGGTCCACCTTACATTGAATGACCTCCACTAATATCACTAGGGGCCTGCATTTCCCCCACCACCTCTACTTCCACCTTACATTCCATCCCCACTTATGAAAGCGTTGTCCCTCAATGCTTGATATACAATATATACCGAGGGGTCCCATGGATGATGTGGACAATGAATGTGAGAAAGAAGGCCCGAAGAACCAAAGTCCCACATGTAGAAAATCCCACCATCTTGAAGTAGGGTCCAGCCACCATTGTAAGCTTCGGGTCCCATGTCCAAGTGCTCATGTTAACTCCAGTGAATATTTTGGAACCCAATAGCCAACTCAAGTGCTTCAAAGGCTGACACCTATCATGTGGATCAAATAAGAAGATCCATCCACATAGTGGAAAAGGGTCATGTAATCTGGAAGAATAATACTATTGTAGAATATGCAGATTGAGCGTTGGTAACTAGCTCCTGATCACGAGGCATGATGTTCTCTGAAGGTGGAGTAGAGTCATCAAATAAAATATGAAGTGGTTGTCATCGGAAATGACAACTATCCATATACCAATCATCACAATGGATCCTCAAAGAATCATACCAAGCATATCCTTTCTTGAATGATTCCATTCATGAGGCCCTGCATAAGAAATCTCTCCTTCATGCTATCCAATGTATGGATCTCTCTCAGATATAACAAAAACTATCGGTGAGGCCATTATGTGACCTTGTCAGGTGAGGAGCCATGTGTGTGAGAAATGTTGTTTGTGAGGCGATGTGCAATTGCATCCAATCTGTCATCCAATTTGGGCTTTGAATGATTCAAAATTTCTTTCAAGGTTTGAGAAATAGCCATCCCGAGCACCCTATGAACTCTTGGATCCTCTGTTGAGTCACGAAAAAACTCAAAATAGACCCAATAAGTTTCGAGGAGAAAATCAGCAGTTTTCAGGAAAAATCCTAAAAAGCTGTTGAACTTAAAATGCTCATAACTTCACTTCCCGGACTCGTTTATTTTGATTTTTTTTTGAAATTAGGTGAAATTGTGAGAATAACTCAGATCTGTAATTTATTTGAGCGAATTCGGCCTCCAAATGCCTACGAGAAATAAAACAAATCCTTGTGATCGTCCCATGAAAAAACAAAGAGGAATTTGAAGATTTTAAAACCTCAATATCTTGACCTTTTAGGACTCCGTTTAGGATGATTTTTTTTTTTTAACTTGGGTGTTTTTCTGAGAGGAATTTATATATACAACCCTTTATATAAATTTTACTGAAATATACTGAAAATTTCTAGAATGTTGCGGCCCTCTTCTCAGAAAAAAATATCTACAAAATGTAGTTGCCCACAACTCCGATTGAGAAGTGCTTTGATACCAATTGTTTAGAATGGAAATGCAGATACAAAATATCACAATAGATCAGAATGTCCCCGAATACAATCACCACACAGATATATGAAACCATATAGAAAACCAAAACTTTATTATGAGGAAAACCCTTGGGGTGGGAAACACCATACAATGGATCCTATTATGGAAGGGATCTCTCTTTTGTTCACTTGCCTCTTGGCTCTCCTAATGATCTTCGACTCCAAATACAATATTTCTCTTCATGTCTCATTACATTCTTGAACCCCTTTATATGGTGCTACCATCACTTGAAAATTTTAGGAGGAATCTTCTAGAAGTGGGAACCTTCTAAGAAGTCATCTTTACATTTATTATATCTAACTACCATGGTGAACCTTATTTGGTAGCCACTTGTTGGACATGTTGGGGTCCTAACCAGCACATAGGTAGATCAATGTATTTGGATGTAATGGTCAATATTAATAAGACGTTCAATAAAATAGAATAAGGCGGATGAAGACCTAATAGAAGCTTGCTTCTAGAAGGATCTTCCTCTAGATGCTTCTTTAGTATAAATAGAATTCGGTATGAGAACCCTAGCTTGAATATTATTGTAACCGAGCATTGCTCAATTGGAGGTTACCCCCTCGAAGAACTGTGAACATTGCTATCGATTCAAAGTGCTATTTCTGTGCTATTTCGTATATCATTTTAACGTGTATTGTGAAGATTATGATAGATGCGGTAATGCTGTCATTTCTAGCATTTTAGTTTCTGTTACGCATATTTTATATATCGATATCTTTCCAAAGTGGTATCGAGCACTTTTCATAGCGAAAATAATGAGTATTTTTCGAGGGTAGAGGCATTATTCCGGCGTCTTTTAAGCCCACGAGAGATCTGTCGTTCTGGCATAAACGCGGTTGAGGTTCGCCTGCCTTGTGAGGAAATTTGGTGGATTTCTTAAGCGTTTGTTAGCGCCTTGTAACCTATTGGTACCTGCCAGTGATGGTAGTGCATCGGAATAACACGTGTATGGACCGACCATATATTTCACAGTACTTGTAGATAAACCCTATCGACGGTGCTTATGGTGTCACCGAGGGTAACTTTTCGGGAAAATACTCTCTAGTACCTGGGTGTTCGGGTAGTACGGCTAAGGGTGTAGTCTATCCTCCTTAGTTAGTGCCACGAGATATTGGGCCGAGTACTGTGTTTGGATAGCATATATTAGGAGGCTGCTAGCACAAGGCAAACCCTTGTGCTATAACCATGAATACCTATGCCAAGGAACATAAACAACAATATAAACAAATTAAACCCGGTGAGATCTATTAACCGCATCGTATTCCGGGTTGCTAAGTAAATACTCGGTTGTTTGGAGATTTCATCACTGCAGCGTTCTTCAAACCAAAGCATAACCCTTGTTTGTAAAAAAAAAAGCAAAAACAAAAAAGTTTGGAAATTTTTCGCCATTATTTGAGACTTATTCCGAGTAGACTCATCTCTTAAATATATCACTTTCATCCATATCATTTTTAAAAGATTCTTACTCCAGCAGCACCCTTTTGGTCACCCTTTTCACCATTATTTTGGGACCTATTCCCAGATTCATCTCTTCTCCCTTATCACTTTTATCCATATCATTTTACTGCAATTTTATGACCCGCCGACTCCCTTTTTAGTCCCTCGTCCTCGCTTGGCCCATGC
Source organism: Picea sitchensis (assembly GCA_010110895.2). Lineage (NCBI taxonomy): Eukaryota > Viridiplantae > Streptophyta > Pinopsida > Pinales > Pinaceae > Picea > Picea sitchensis. The sequence continues at coordinate 48,764 of SNQJ01S0068256.1, read as the reverse complement.
CGTAACCAGAACTAGAGTCTACGCTTCCAACAACTGCAAGCGGACCGCAGGGGACCAACAAAGTGCAACAACTTCGGTTACTACTATTGCCTTTGAAAGTGATGCCTCCATGAATGCATCCGTCCGGATAGCCGTGCAGTCCGCAATGGCGAGAGTAAAAATGAGCAGATACGTCGTTGTAGCGCTCTACACCAAACTCAAAATCCCTCGATGACCCTTTCGAGGATACACCTAAAAAGACTGAAGGAGAAACTTCTTCCCATTCCTTTCAACCACATCACTTTCCGAGGGACATACGCCTTCCACGGATGGATGTAACAAAATTGCGATAGCTCAGACCTTGTTTGGTCGCAAATGAACTATTCGGCTTCTCTCTCTACAACATTCTGGATGACTTGACCCAAACTCCGGTATGGTGTTCTCATCACGATCAAACGATGGTAATGGTGGCAATGGAGAAAACTTCGGAGTCAAAAGGATATATTTAGCGGACCAAATTTGTTCTTGTGAGCTTTATGAAGGCGGCTTTGACACCAACCATTTTGGACGTTTGACAAAATTGAAGCAATCGAAACTTACGGTCGAAGAATTCTGGCATTTGAAGCGTCGGCTTTTTCGAACGGGGCATGGCGATGCCTTCTTTCCGCGAGTGCTGCTCCGGTGGCCTCAGGAGGGAGGTTGAGGCCACATGTCCTCATGGCTCGACCTACGACTTGGTGGAGAACTACCAAAATCAAAAGAAGCACAACAAATTGTTTCCTCTCAAAACCCGTCGAAATAAGCGCAGCATACACAAACGGTGAAGCCCCACTACTCCCTTGGCTCCTTAAAATCGAAATTGACCCGGGCTGAAATGGTTGAATGATAACTCAAAGGCCTCTGTTATAGCAGTGATGACAAATATTTCCAGTCCACAAATGTAAGGGAACAAAATCTCTTTATGGCCATCTCGAGGATATTCAAGAAAGGCGATGATGACACTTCCCACATTCACAGAGTCACCGAGGAAACTTAAGAATAAACCCTCCTTCGACCCTCTACTTGAAGAACCATCATTTTTCCCTCTGATGCTCTCCATTTGCCCAAAATTTCAAGCTAATCGTTTATATCAATCACCGAGAAGGTCATCATCTTGGTTGATAGTGGCGGCACCCACAACTTTATTCATCGGCGCATTGCCCAAGAAACCCATTATATCCATCGCGTTAATAATTTCCAAATCATGATTACCAATGGTGGCGGCTCTATGAAATGTGGAGTATTGCAAATGTGTGTGTCTCAAATAGGTGACTACAACCTCAAATCCCATATGTTTGCAATTGACATGGGAGGGTTGGAGCATTGTGTTAGATTGAATGGCTCAGAACCTTTGGTCCCCATTCTCATGGACTTCCATAAATTAACCATGCCACGAGATTTGACCAGGGCATCCCACACACATAAATTTCAAGGAGCATCAACTGGGTTCTGAAATCATCGGTTCTCATGGCATGGAGAAATTGGTCAAAAGGTCATTAGGTGTCATAGCCCAACTCCATACCATTCAACCCGAGAGATCCCACCGTGCCCCAAGACCTCCAAGAAATCTTGACTAAACATCAAATAGTCTTCTCCACTCCCAAGGACTCCCTCCCTTCCGCAGTGTCCATGATCATTCATTCCCCTTGTCGGAAGCCTTCCCAACGTATGCGTCCATGCTCAGCACCTTTACTTATGAGAATGAAATTGAAAAATGGTTCAAGAACTACTTCTTTGCAGGTCATCCGTCCTTGTACGAGTCCTTACTCCTCTTCCGTCGTCATGGTACTAAAGAAAGAAGGTTCTTGAGAATGTGTCGACTTGGTGCCCTCAATAAACTCACCATCAAGAACAAATTCCCATCTGGTCATTGATGACCTCTGGATGAACTGAGTGGTGCCAATTCTTCACCAAACTTGATCTTAACTCGGGCTATCTTAGTCAGGTATGAAAGAGTCAGGCATTCCTAAGACCGGCGAACTACGCTCATGAGGGGCCACTACGTTTTTGGTCATGCCCTTTGGGTTTATTGTAATTCCCCCTCCACCTTTGAGCCTCATGAACCATGTCTTCCGTCCCTTTTCTTCGTCATTTTGTCCTAGTTTTCTTTGATGATATCCTCATATATAGCAAGACATGGAAGAAGACCATCGACTCATGTGGATCAAGTTCTCGACCTATTAAACAAATCTTGACTTTCCTTAAATAGTCTAATTGTGCTTTTGGTGCATCAGAAGTCAAATACTTGGGTCATATCATGGGCAAGGATATCGAGGTGGATACGAAAAAGATTGAAGCTTATGCAAGATTGGCCGCACCACCAGATTCTCAAAGCTTGCATGGATTTTGTGCCTCCGCAGTTATTACCGCAAGTTAGTCAAGAACTATGGAAATATTACAACACCTCATTGCAACACCTCTCACTACTCACCTAAAAAAGAACTCTTTCAATTAGACCCCAACAGCTGCTCAGGCTTTTCAAACTTTGAAGATGGCCATGTGCCTTCGGTTAGCTCTCGACTTCACAAAGACATTTTGTGTTGGAATGCGATGCATCGGAGAAAGGCATTGGCGTTGTCCTTATGCAAGTGGGTTGACCTTTGGCTGCGAGCAAACGAAATGCGAAGAATGCGGGCAAACCTGGCTATGAAAAGAAATGTTGCCAATTAAATGGGTTGAATTATGGCGTCACTATCTCTTGGAACCTTGATTCCAAATTAGACAGAACCATCAAAGCCCTCAAATACTTTTAAAGGAACAAGCGCGTTTCCTCCGGAGCAACAAAATGAGATTACTTCCTTTGGCTATGATTAGCAGGATCGTTACAAGAAGGGCAAAAACAATGTAGTGGCGGATATTACCTTGTCGAGGAAATATGAGAACGGGATCCCTCTTTTCTCTTTCCTTCATTGTACACGATTGAGCAATTGCGCGAGGAATGGATGCAAGACCCAAAAAAATCTTGATTGATCCAACAATTGCAATAAAATTATCCATCTTCTCCAGACTACTCTTGGCACAATGAAGAGATTATCTACAAAGGTTGTATGTATTTAAGTAAACAATCCAAGCTCAAATATCACGATTACTCTCACGACTTAAGTACTTACTTACGGCCGGGGCACTTTCGAGGTTCACCAAGACATGTAGCCGAGTTAAGCGCTCCTTTTAGGGATGGTTATGAAGCAGGGACATCTATAGTTTTTGGTTGAATGTGGTGGCAATATAGCAACAAGGGAAAACTTAGGTCAAATCTCTGAGCATACTCCAACGCTTCCAATTCCCTCCGAATGTTGGAAGGATATATCTATGGATTTTTATACTAGCTTACCCAAATCGAGGGAATAAATGCATTGATAATGGTGGTGGTGGATAAAAGCTTTCCAAGTATACTCATTTTGTGCTCTTCACCACCATTTACTTGCATCCACGGTGGCTAAATTTTTCATGGATGGTCTTCAAGAAGCTTCATGGCATACCAAATTCTATTGTTTTTTATCGAGACCAACTTTCACAAGCAATTTTGGCAAGAACTATTTAAGCTTCAAGGCACACAATTGCATCTATTTCGGCTTATCATCCCAGACGGATGGTCAAAGGAAGTCATCAACAAGTGTTGGAAACCTATGCGAGGTGCTTTACATCGGAAAAACAACACCGATGGAGCTCAATGGTTTACCTCGCCCGAATGGTGGTACAACACTACATACCATACAACCACTCATGACTCCTTTTGAAGCGGTGTATGAACAGAAGCCACCTTCAGTCCTCCCATACTTACCGGGTACCTCAAAAGTCCAGGCGGTTGACCAAACACTTACAGTCCGATATGATATCCTTTGTACCCTTAAAGGAACTTGGTCATGGCCTAGAAACGAGAATGAAGCAAAGCGAGATCAAGGTCGCTTGGAATGTCAATTTGTAGAAGGGGATCGGATGTTTGCGGTACGCAACCATATAAGCAAACTTCCCTCAAGGCCGAGCGATGTCAGAAGCTAGCACCCAAATTTTATAGTCCCTGCCGGTTATAAAGTGTGTGGCACAATTAGCATATCAGTTAGCTCTGCCTAGTCGATCAAAGCTACATCCTATTTTTCATGTTTCTGCTTGAAGAAGGTGATTGGAGCCGGTGCCAAATTCAAATGACCTTCCAGAGTTAGTGAAAGAAGGATCCATTTGGCTACAACCAGTAGTTTGGACGAGGAGGAATGCGTGCGCTAGATGGAACCATCAAGGAAGTGCTCGTGCGGTGGAAAGATATGACTCCGGTGAGATGCCACTTGGGAACCAACTACCGATGCAGTTTCCACATCTCAAGCCTTGAGGACAAGGTTGTTTTAGAAGCGGTTATGTGTAAAGGTCCTAACCCTCACATAGGTAGATCAATGTATTGGATGTAATAAGGTCAATATTAATAAAACCATTCAATAAAATAGAATACAAGGCGGATGTAAGAAGACCTAATAGAAGCTTCGGCTTCTAGAAGGATCTTCCTCTAGATACTTCTTTTAGTATAAATAGAGTCGGTATGAGAACCCTAGATTGGATATTATTGTAGCAGAGCATTGCTTTCGATTGAGGTTGCCACCTTGAAGAGGCATGTGAACATTAATATCTGATTCAAAGTGCTATTCTGTTGCTATTTCATATATCATTTAAATTGTATTATTGAAGATTATCTTTGGATATTTCTTGTTATTACATCCATTTTACAGCATTTTGTTTATGTTCTGCATTTTTTATATATATGGTATCTTGCATGGAACTGATCCACCTTACATTGAATGACCTCCACTATTATCACTATGGGCCCTCGGGCCCCCCACCCTCTCTAACTACCTTACATTTTCTTTGCTTTTAGATCGGTGTGAACATATGCGCTCTACAGGTGTATAGCTGTGAGATTACCTAATTCTATAGCTGTACTCCTCTTGCTAAGCTGCCGAACTTGTTTGTAACTTTTGTATTGGGTCTTGTCTTTTGATGACCCTAGTGCTACTTTGATCAGCTGGATTGGCTTTTGGAGCTTATATTGATCTATTTATAGTCTGTTTGACATCCTTTGAGTTTATTTTTTCCACTTTTGCTTTGTTTGTTTTGGAAGGATTAGTCTCTTTTACTTTGAGTGTCTTTCAATTACAAAGTGGGTGTTTTCTTTAGATTTGTTTAGGGAAGATCAAATTTCTTCTAAATTGTTCTCTTTAAAATAAAACTTTCAGTTTGGGTTTTCTTTGTTTTAACAAGTTCATTATTACTTTAGTGAAATTTTGAAACAAAAAGATTTAATTTTGCTTTATATTAGATTGGGGCATCCTTGCATTTGGGGTAGTGAAATTGCATGATTCTTGGCATTTTAGTCTTAAATTCTGAAAAATTTAAGCCCTCATGGTAGGCGGCTTTTGGAGCTTATATTGATCTGTTTACAGTCTGGTTGACATTCTTTGAATTGCTTTTAGCCATCTTTGCTTTGTTTTGTTTTGAAGGATTAGTCTCTTGCTTTGAGTGTCTTTCAATTACAAAGTGGGTGTTTTCTTTAGATTTGTTTAGGGAAAGATCAAATTTCTTCTAAATTGTTCTCTTTAAAATAAAACTTTCAGTTTGGGTTTCTTTGTTTTAACAAAGTTCATTATTGCTTTTAGTGAAATTTTTGAAACAAAAAGATTTAATTTTTTGCTTTATATTAGATTGGGGGCATCCATGCATTTGAAGTAGTGAAATTGCATGATTCTTGGCATTTTTTAGTCTTAAATTCTGAAAAAATTTCGCCCTCATGGCCGGCGGGGGCCATGAATCGTGTATTTGTATACAGTCTCTTTGAATTATTTCTTGAAGATATTGATATCGATGAGTTTTAGAATTTTGGGACATTGTGCATATGGGAATGATAAATGTTTTCTCCTTCTCGTAGCATAGCTTTCATCGAAATGAAAAGATTACATCTTCATCTCTTTTCATAACTTTTGATTTGGTCAAAACACCATATTGTCCACGTCATTTTCCTTTTGAGTAACAACAACCTTAAAAATAAAGCGCTTATAAAAATTGATTAGACATTTTTATATTTTCTGGTAGCAAACCTACATTAGATTAGTTGTAGGGATTTGGAATAGGTGTGAAAGATAAATTTCCAAAACTGTAAATAATCATAGTATCTTGTGATAGGGAGAGTTAAATCCACTTACTACATTTTGTCTTGGGAAGCCCTTCTCACACAAGGGCCAATCACGAGGTCGCATTGATACTGGCAGAGTTACTCATGCTGCGTTTTTGGTCTTGGTGTAGAGATTGTGCGTATTATGGGGGTCGCTTGAAGGTATATCCACAATGATGAGTGGAAGCCTTTCGAGTTGACTTAAGGCTAGATACCCTGCCTTTGCACGTGGATCAAACTATTGATTGTTTCCCCAACCATCACTGTATTAATTGGTAACCTTAGTGGCCTATCTCTCTAGGTTATTTACACGAGGTGACTGTGGAGGGGAAAGTCTTCACAGTACCTGGAATCGATGTTGGCCAAACTCACTCGGGCTCCTTGGAGGGTATACCCACGATTATGTGTGGGAGCTTACACCAAGGTGTAAGTCTGTTAAGCATGTCATCAACGTAACTTTTCCACCTGCTCTATCCCAACCCCTTCTTACTTTGTCCCTATGATGTTGGATTTCATCACCAACTAGTGTACTCATTGTGAGAAGGTTTTGTTTGCTTGCTTGCTTACTAGATTTTTAGCATGTGTTGTTTGTTTTCCCTAGCAGACTCTAGGTTGGATTTTTGTTTTAATGGCGCCAGTTCCCGGAACGACCAATGAAGGAACCCCTTTCCCAGGGGAACCTTTTATTTTTCCTTCTTACAGAAACATTGGTCCTCCTCATATCGCTACTTTGAGCCTTCCAGGTCTCACGATTGGATTACCGGTATGGTTGTTTTCCACTCAGGTAATCCCTAATGCAGTTAGTGCTTCAGTCGCAAGAAATTCCCCCCAAGAGCATCAACCTCATGTTGATCCTTCACCTTCTTCACCAATAAGGTCTTCTTCGCCTTCTTTGCTTGCAAGGTCTCCTTCCATTTCATCTTCTTCATCGAGTGAAAGTTCTGAAGCTAGTAACCCGGTGAATAAGAAGAAGAAAAATAGAAATATTAAGAAGAAGAAAGATAAACAAGGGTCAAAACCTCCAACCACTGTCAAACATGTTGGAAAACAACCATTTACTGTTACTCGTGTTGGGAGTGTTGATGATGCCAAGATCACCCAAACAACCCTTAAGCCCAAGTACCTTTGTAGGCTTTGTAAGAGTAGCCATCTTCTTAAGGAATTCCTTGGTCTATCCAAGGTTATAGAAGTATGGTCTACATCTCCTTTCCAGTCCATGTTGTCATCCTCTGAACAACATGCTGATGACCCCCTGTCAACCAGTCATGATACGGTTGGGAAGAAGAAAAGTAAAGTCAAGTTCATGTATGTTATGTAAAGGGATTCATCTCACTCACCTTTTTCCTCATATGGACGAAGCCTCAAAATTACTAGAAGACATGATTGTTTCACAGCCTCAACTTCCAGTTGCTTACCATAAGATTTCTCTCAACCCTCCAATAGTTGATGGAATGATCACTCCAGTCCCTTCACCGGTCAATCCGATTGATCATCTCATCAATCTGTTCATGTCCTTAGTTGAACCATTTGACAAAGTGGTTGATTTGATACCATCCTCGGTCAATCCCACTCTCCCCTCAGAGACTGAAACTAAAGCGGTCGATTTGATCCCATCCTCGGTCGATCCCACTCTCCCGTTAGAGAATGTCACCCAAGTGGTCGATTCTGATCCCACTCTCCTATTAGAGAATGAAACCCGAGTGGTTGATCTGATCTCATCATCGATCGATCCTACTCTTCCGCTAGAGAGTAAACCCGACACTGCCCATGTTTTTCTCGTTAATATAGACTCTACCATGTCGGGGGGAATTCCTCCTTCTCCCGTGGAACCCCCTCCAAGTAATGAGGCCATCCTTTTTAATTGGGGTGTGATAACTAGACCTCATCTTCCCTCTCACATTCCTTTTCATATTACAGTGCAAGTTTGTGGTTGGGACATTCCTCAGACGTTGATAGATGAAGGTGCGTATGTTAGCATTTTGTCCTCTTTTGCTTGGAAAGCTTTGGGTTGTCCTCAGCTTGACTTGGTTACGCAGAATTTGTTAGCTTTTAACAGAAGAACCAGTCAACCTTTGGGGACCCTTCCTCAGTTTCCTGTAACTTTGGGAGGGAAAACTATCTTTATTAATGTCATGGTTGTCCAAGACCCTTTGGATTTTTCTTTACTCAAGCGAGAATATGTCTATGCCATGAAAGCTATTGTGTCTACTCTTTTTCGTGTGATATCTTTCCCTGACGATGGACGAGTTGTGACTGTTGATCAACTTTCATTCGTTGAACCCACATGGATTACCTCCCTAAATGGTTCTTATATGAAGACAGTATTACCCCTGCCACATGTCAATTATGTGGCGTTGTCTCCCATGACTTCAACTTCTAATGACTTAGATCCAGTAGTTGACATGGTGATCTCTTTGATAGGGTTGTTATAGACTAATCTTTTTACTCCTGTCACAACCCTCAACATGGTGTCCTTTCAGAGTGTGTTTCTTCCTTCCAGTGAAGACCTCTTGGAAGCCATGACCGAGTTTTGTCCCTTGACATGGTATCCTTCCGGAGAATTGTCCTCTTGGAATCCATGATCAATAAGAGAGCCAAGGATATTTTTTGCGTCTTTGAGGCAACCTCGTTAAAAAATGAAACAGAGGTCTTCGAGCATGATTTTCTGATTTCAAGCTCGTTAAAAAATGAAACTAGTTACGAGGATAGTTTTTTCGTCTCTGTGGAAAACTCATTAAAAAATGAAATAGAGGTCTGGGGATTGAACCTGGAGTCATGAGCATAGTTCTTCTCGTGTGTCAAGCTTGTTAAAAAATGAAACAACTTGCCCCTCTTTGTTTGGGGCAAGTCCTACATCCAGTATTTGAAGCTTCATTTCGTTCATCTTTGCAGTTGGATGAAACGAAGCTTGGGGGACATTGCTTACAACCTATGGACTTCATGTTGAAGTTAGAGCCACTAGCTTCTTAAGATGGGGGCTAAGTACCAACCATGCATTAGGAAGTCGCAAGCATAGTTTTCTATGGTTCAAGCTTGTCTAAAAATGAAACCAGCTACCTCAAGCATAGTTTCATTTGGTTCAAGATTGTGTAAAAATGAAACCAGGTCCAAGAATAGTTTTGTTTAGTTTTTAAGCTTGTGTAAAAATTAAAATCTATCCCAAGCATAGTTTGGTTTTGTTTTAAATCTTGCATAAAAAATGAAAACAATCTCGATCTTAGTCTTTGTTCTTTCTCATGCTCGTAAATACATGAGAATAAGTTACCGAGATTAGTCTTTTCTCTTTCTCATACTCGTAAATATGTGAAAATGTAACCGAGTATACTTTTATCACTTTTTCAGACTCATAAAGGTTATACGAAAAATGAACCCCCTGGAGTTTCCTTTAAGCTCTTTTCAGACTCTCTAAACATGAAAATATTGCCGAGTGACCTTGTTCTCTTCACGCTCATTAAAGTATTTGAAGAAAATCTATGTTGAGCGATAGTTTATCTATTTTTTGGTCTCATCAGACTACTTTATGAAAAACGAACTAAGAGAGTTCTCTTTAAGTGTTTTTCAAACTCTCTAAACATGAAAAACCCATGAGTTTTCTTTCTTTGGACTCGTTAAGCAAACATCGAAAGGCCCATGTGAGACCGAACCACTCCTTCTTAGAGTTCGTTAAAAATACTCTGAGGGACTTGTATGAAGGATGAGATTACATTACAAGCATATGTTATCCTCCTCAAGCTTGCGTAAAAATAAAGAGGTACTCGCCAGAAATGGTGGGGGGGGGAATTTGGAAAGAAATGTATCTAAACCTGTATTCTGTGGAAGAGACACTTTTGAACATGACACCCTTTCACTTGCCTTGTGTCTAGGTTGGAAAATCCACTCGTCTCTTGATCATACTCCTTTATAAGATTACAAATTGGTATGTGATCCCTATTGTTGAGTTAGTGTTTCCAAGACATTTGTTGTGTCGTCAATATGTTCAAAAAGATGTCCAACCTGAAAAACCTTCTATTGAGTCGGCCATTTCTGCAGTCCTTAATCCTTCTATTGTGTCGGTCGTCCCTAAGTCAGTCTTGAATCACTTGTTACTCTAATCCACTTCAAATATTATTACCCGTTTCATGTCATTGATGTGGGATATATTAAGGCCCTCCTGTGATGAGTCTTTTCCTGTCGACTTCAACTCATTATCCATGAATTAGACTTAGAAACTAATTGGTACCTTGGAACTTGCATGCCTCAATGACAGGTTTCCTCACTTTCGACAGTGGATTTTCATTATCGACCTCTGATCGGGAGATTCCACCAAGTGTTCGACTTCATCTCATTAATTCACATTCGTTGGATTGTACTAGTGTACCTTGGGAGTCATTGACATTAATGGTGATTTCCCTCACACTTGTTAACAGTATACACTAATGACCTGTAATCAAGTGGTTTCTACCATGTTCGACTTTGACACATGTATTCGCATGGTTAGATTCATACTATAGAGTGGTGGAGATGAAGACCCTGGATCTTTTCTAACAGATTCAGGTTGCATTGGAGTATTTTCAGTGTACTGTTACATAGATCCATGTTGTATGTCTGGTGGCTATGTTCAAATTTAAGTCTTTAACAAATAGATCCACAGTGTATTTTTGGTGGCTATGTTCATATTTGAGTCATATTGACATGGATCCACATTGTATGTTTGGTGGCCATGACTTGTCTTACTTGACATGGATCTTTGCATGTCAACATTTATGCTTTGATTCATTTGTATTCTAAGTATGGGAATGCCTACCTCAGTGATGATATATTATTGTACTGTATTTTCTTCCTTGTTAGAAAGTTTCTGACCGACTGTTCCTTGTTCCCTACACACACTCGACAAAGTATTTCAACTATCACTCTGTTATAACTTCATACTTTGGGGGAATCTCTGTTACACATTATTTTTTTCATCCCTATGACTGTTAATGATGTAAACCTATATGTAGTCTTCAGAGGGGTCAGTGGCATGAGTTCCTGAAGGAAGAAGAGAGAAGAACTTTTCCTCAGAAAATAAGTTGCATTTTCCTTTGTAAAAACCCTATAAAAAAGGAAGTTTGTAGGCTACATTATAGCTAGGGTGTGAGAATTCTTGATTCTTGTAGGTTGCATCATAGCTAGGTTGCGAGGAGTTCGCAGTCTACTCTATAGGTAGGGTGTGAGAATTCTTACACATGGGAAAAATGAGCATTTTCTTGAATCTTATAGAAGGAGAAACTTCCATGGTGAGGTGACATCCGAATGGTTTGGATCTTACTTGCTTTCATGATTTAGTGGGATCATCCTAACCTCCTCACCTTATCCTCTTCAGCTTATAAAAGGAGAGGATCTCTCATGGAGAAGGGCTAAGTTGGATTTCTCTTGAAATTATTAGTTTGGGTGGAGTGTCTTTGAGTTTTTCCTTTGTCAAGATAGATTGTGAATATTATCAGATATGTGCTCTCAGAATTCTTGGAATGGAAGTGTGTGGGGAACGAAGGAAAGTTGGAAGGGATCTTACGACTTCAAGGCCATGGTTGTAATATCTCTTTC
>SNQJ01S0068256.1:17207-29320 GCA_010110895.2 Picea sitchensis | reverse complement strand
TAGTCACCCTTTAGGGATCCTTCCTCAATTTCCCGTAACTTTGGGAGGGAAAACTATCTAAATTTATGTTATGGTAGTCCAGGACCCCTTGGATTTCGATTTACTCCTTGGGAGAGATTATGTCTATGCCATGAAATCTATTATTACACTCTTTTCCATGTGATATATTTCCCACACAATGGAATAATGGTGACTATTGATCAACTTTCGTTTGTTGGCCCTGATTTGACCATCAACCCAATGAAATTCCTAAATGGTTCTTATATGTAGTCGGTATCACCCTTGCAATAGGTCAATTATGTGGCATTATCTTTCATGACTTGAACTTCCTAGGACTTGGATCCGGTAGTTGACATGGTGATATCTTCGATAGGGATATTGGAGCCTGATCTCCTTACCCCTGTCGTGAACCTCAACATGTGTGCCTTCCAAAGCATTCTTATTCCATCCAGTGAAGATATCTTAGAATCCATGTATGACTTTTGTCCCTTGACATGTATTCCTTCCAGAGAATTATCCTCTTGGAAGTCATGATCAAGGAGAGTCCACGAGCATAGTTTCTCTTCTTTTTAACAAGCTCGTTAAAAATTGAAACAAAGGCCATGAGCATAGTTTTCCTCTCTATAGAAAGCTCATTAAAAAATGAAACACAGATCTGGGGACTCAACCCGGATCCTTGAGAATAGTTCTTTTCTTGTGTCAAGATCATTAAAAAATGAAACAGTCACCTTCCTGTCAGGTCAAGTATTTAACCAGATCTCATAGATGTCAAGTCAAGTCTTTCATTAGCTCTCGTATTTGAACTTCATTTCATCCACCTGTATCTTTTTTCTCCATCTAGTACAAAAATTGGTGACAACCTCAAAGTCGATGAATGAATTGAATCTTGGGGGGCATGTCTCCAGCCGTTCATGATCATTCTAGAGTTAAGCCACTAGATTTCAAGTTGGGGGCAGAGTACCAACCATCCATGGGTATCCCTACCTTTGGAAATTTATGTTGGGAATTTACAAGCATAGTTTAATTTTGTTTCAATCTTGTTTAAAAATGAAACCAATACTGAGCATGGTATTAATTCCTTCTCATGCTCAAAAAAACATGAGAATGTAACTGAGCAACCTTTTATCTCTTTTTCGGGATCGCATGGATACACGAAAAATGAACCCCTTGGAGTCGTGTTTAAGCTCTTTTCAGACTCTCTAAACATGAAAATATTGTCGAGTGATATTGCTTCCTTTCCCACTCATTAAAAGGTTTGAAAGGGTGTCTTTTGAGCAATAATTTATCTCTTTTTCAGCCTCGTGAGACTAATATTACGAAAAAGGACCACATTGGAGTTGGATTTAAGTCATTTTTAGACTCACTAAATATGAAAAAAAACCGATTTTACCTTCTCTGGACTCGTTAAATCATCATACATTGAAGGGCCCATATGGGATCGAACCCTTACTTCTTATAGCTTGTTAAACAAAGGAAGAGAAACTTACCGAAGGTGAGTTATATCGAGTATGTGTTACCCTCCTTGAACTCGTTAAAATAAAAAGAGGTACTTGTCTATCTGGATGGGGGAAAAGTTGAAAGATGCAAGCCGAGCAGTTTCTGAGAACTTCACTAGTACCTTATAGTCTCCCTTGAACACGACGTTTTATCTTTACAAGAATTTCAATCCGCTGAACCTCTGCACTAAACTAATCATTTGAGTTTCCTTACTCCTTTGGGTCACCCGACGTAAGTCACAGTATCCATTGCATTATCAAGTTTTGGTCCATGTCAAGTTTCTGCTATTATGCCTAAGTGTTCAAGGGAAGTATCTGCCTTGAGATTCAACCATCACAAATATCCTGTTTCAATACCCGTGTCATTCCATATTCATTTGATCCACCAATTACATCTCTATGTTAATTATGTGTCGTTGATGGGGGATATATCAAGGTCCTCCTTCGACGAGTCTATTCATGTTGACTCTAGCACATTATCCAGGAGCTAGACTTAGAAACCACTTTGTACTTGGGACCTGCATGCCTCAATGGTAGGCCTCCTCACATCCAACAATAGGTTTACATCATTAAACTTTGATCARATGATTCCACGGATGTTCGACTTGATTTCATCCATTCAAATTCGTTGGAATATACTAGAGTCCCTTGGGAATCATTGACATCAATGGTGATCTCCCTCGTGCTTTTTAACGGTTTACCTCATTGACCGGTAATCAAGGGGTTTCTGCCATGTTTGACATCAGGGCATATATTCACATGGTTAGATTCATAAAACATCAGGATTGGTAAGAAGACCTTGTGTTGAGTCATCACTCTAATATATACTTTTCCCAGGTTGCAATGGAGTTTCTTTGAACATTGACACATATACTGTAACATAGATCCATTTTGTATTGGTTGTGGCTATGTCTTGTCATCTCATAGATCCACTATGTATTCTTCATGGATACGATCATTTCAGGTCATAGGAGTATAGATCCACATTGTATCTTCGATGGCTATACCTTTTTGTCAATATAATTATGGATCTGCGGTGTATTCTATGGCGACCATACCTGAAAAAGTCATTATCACTCAAGCATAGGTATGTCTACCTTGGGTTTGAAACATGTCATAATATTTGTTTGATGGTTGTGTGTAGCTTTTTTCCAGCCTCTATGCATCCATACCCTTGCTTGAAAAAGTCTACAAAGTACTTCAGTCATCATCATCTTCTGACTTCTCACTTTGGGGGGCAATATGTTACACCTCAAAATTACTCACTTCAATAGTGTCGCAAGTGTCGTCATTACAAGTGTTGTAAGTGCCGCATCTTGTCTGCAAGTGTCGCATCTTGACCACAAGTGTCACAAGTGTTGCAAACATCATACTACCATATTGTCTATGTCGTGCCTCTAATGACATCATAAGGACACTTAAGACACCTCAAAGACTGGTCTTGAAGAGGAGAAATCACTTGACAAGGAGTACAAGCCTTTTGCCATTGAAAAAACCACTCAAAAATGGATTTTTGAGTGAAGCTCTCCCCTACCCATTGTCAGGGAGTGATAGCACTCCCTGGGCCTCTTTGGGGGAGAATTGGAGCACTCTTTGGACCCTTTTGGGGGAGTGCTACCTTTTCTGAGCGAATTTTTGGTTTGTTGAGCTAAAACAGGGAAGAATCCCCTCAATCTCTAAAGTTGGTTGGATTCGAATATGAGTTCAAGGCATGATCTTAGGGAAGATCCACAACTGAAGGAGAGAAATCCTCAACTTATCCCAAAGATCTCTCAAGTGTTTGGGCCTCTCAAAGCTTATATAAGGAGGCCTTCTCATGGTGAAAGGCATCAGAGACACAAGATAGAGATACCAAACTTATGATCCTATAAGTGGTATTGACAAGAGATAGAGATATAGAGAAGCACCTAACTTATGATATCATAAAGAAGGACATTGAAGCATAATCAATGTAGATTACTTGAGGAAAGGGGTTGGACAAGGAGAGTTGGAATAAGTTGTTGCACCTTCATCAAAGGATTGTAAGTATTTTCATTCATTCTCATTAATACATATACATGCTAGGCCTGTTTCTTTAAAATTTGTGTTTATTCCACATGAATTTGTCTTCAGTATATGGATCTATATTTGAGCTAATATCAGTAGAATAGGAAGTTTGTCGTATGTTTTTTTGTTCTCCAGGACTTATCGAGGAGCTCAGGATTGGAGCTTAGCCTGGACTTTGCAAGGACAAACATCCTTAAGAAGGTACACATTCCTCTTCGTATATTAGTTTGATTAGATCCAAAATAATGTCAGTGACTAATGATAGCACCCTTTCTATCTTGGTTTAAGGGTCTAGATACCAAGAGGGAATCCGCTTGTCCACAAGAGGATTCACGTGTAAAAAGGAGCATGGTGAGGGATTTTTCCAAATTCATTCTCTCTAGCATGTAAGGAATTGCATGATTAAAGAGTAGAAAACAACATACCTCCAATTACCCAAAATTTTGATGAACTATGCAATAGGAATATGGTTGATGCATTTGCTGGAGCATGCAAGATGTCACTGCTATAGGATCATGTGAAAGGTGGATGTTGTTGTAGCTGTGACTGTTGTAACTGCTGGATCAAAGAATGTAAAGTAGAGGAATCTGAACTGTTTTTGATGAATCATGGAAAAGAGGAAGTATGAAATTGGAATTGTGGTACTCTCATATGACTGAAAAAATAATGCTCCAAGTGCTCATGGAGTGATGGAAAAGTGTATAGTCTTCACCCGATGCTAAACCCAATGTTACAATTCTAGTCATGCGAATGAATGTGTCGATGTCGAGCATGAAGAGAAGTCATTAGATTACCGACCATTGATGAATGTCATTAACCAATTCGAGGCAAACTCACCATTGATGTCAATGAGTGCCAAGGTACCTAAGTAGATCTTGTGATGTCAAAATGAATGAGCTGATGTCGAGCCACTTGCAAGATCTGATGATCAAGGGACAATGATGTATTCCCATGATTGTCAGTGAGAGAACTTGCCATTAAGGCATGCAAGACTCTAGGTACTCAAAAAAAACTCTATTCTATATCCTAGATAAGGTGTTGAGGTCGATGGGGCAAGACCTTTTGAAAGGTGGGCCTTAAGGAATCCCACATTAGTCAACGAAAGTTATGATAAAAATATTGGTAGGATTATAGGAAAGATATGAGTAGACACAATGTTTATAGAAAGGAAATATAGTCATGGAAAAGGGAGCTGGATGGCTTTATTCATAAGGAAAAAAGATGAACTGAAAAAGATAAAGAGATGTATGTGAATCAGAAAGATAGTTGTGTGTGAAGTCATGAAGGATAAGGTGATGGAAAGTGGACTTCAGCATGGATGACTAATGTGCATTTGAAGGAGAAATGGGAGAAGGAATTCATGATGAAAAATGGTTGTATGGATGGGTTTTGTGTAACAACAATCGTCATGATGTGTATAATGAGATCAACTCCTTCAAGCTTGCAACAAGCATGTTTTTTGGAAAATTTTTACAATTCTTGAAAATCACTGTGGCATGGAATGCAAGCGTCTTCATTCCTGCAATCAAAATTAGTACTAATCCTACAATCAAACTTGTGAGAAGTTTGAAAAACATAATCATGGAGAAAGAAGTACAAATGCAGAAAAATAAAAGATGTTTTTACCTGTTGTTGTTGCACGCTAGATTCTTCTCTCAATTTCTGTCAAAGTGACTTCAAGAAAACAAATTAGTGTTTAAGCATAAAAGCATGTTTGGATATTGTGTCCAGGAATAGTGAGATGTCCATTTCCAAATTTTTAGTTATTTTGTTGTTTTGCATTTTTGTAAGTGTAGGTATTCAAAAATAAAGTAGAAAAGGAAACTACAAAGTTTTTGGTTTTAAGTTTTATTGTTTCTTTTTTAATTACTTTTTTTTTGTTTGTTTTTATTCTATTTTTTAATAAATAAAAAATTATTATTTTTATTTGTTTTATATGTTTACAGAAAACTTTAAAACCAAATTAAATAAATGTGTTTTTTTCTTTTTTCTTTTTAATGTGTTTAGAATTTCATAAATTTGTGTACCTATCAATGGCTTGAACCTCATGTGGTTTTATCAATCAATGGACATATAAACCAGGAGATGCTAGTTCCTATTGGATTCTCAATTATGAGTGCAAGAATTTATAATGGCAAAAATCAAACAACCAACTTAAGGAAGACTAATCATGGTTGACTATACTTTATTATTGTAGTCTATCCAAAAATTTAATAAAATCATGCCTTCTTTTCATGGAATGAAGGGAGAAATTCGAGATAAACCTCGATGGTGGGAGTCTAACCAAGACACCCCTTATTTTTTGCATAAAAGTTGGGTGAGTAGAGGAAGGATAAGGGGATGGATAAAGAGATGTATGTGAATCAGAAAGATAGGCATGTGTGAAGTCATGAAGGATAAGGCAATGGAAAGTGGACTTCAGCATGGATGACTAATGTGTGTTTGAAGGAGAAATGGAGGAAGGCATTCATGACTCAAAATGGTTGTATGGATGTGTTTTGTGTAACAACAATCATCATGATGTGTATAATGAGAATCAACTCCTTCAAGCTTGCAACAAGCATGTTTTTTGGAAAAAAATTGCAATTCTTGAAAATCACTGTGGCATGGAATGTGAGTGTCTTCATTCCTGCAATCGAACTTTGTACTAATCCTGCAATCAAAGTTTTGAGAAGTTTGAAAAACATAATCATGGAGAAATAAGTACGAATGCAACAAAAGAAAACACGTTTTTCCCTGTCCCAATTTCTGTCAAAGTGACTTCAAGAAAACAAATTAGTGTTTAAGCATAAAAGCATGCATGGATATTGTGTCCAAGAACAATGAGATGTCCATTTGCAAATTTTTAGTTATTTTGTTGTTTTGCATTTTGTAAGTATAGGTATTCAAAAATAAAGTAAAAAAGGAAGCTAGAATGTTTTTGGTTTTAAGTTTTATTGTTTCTTTTTTAATTACTTTTGTTTTATTTGTTTTTATTCTATTTTTTAATAAAAAAAAAATATTATTTTTATTTGTTTTATATGTTTACAAAAAATTTTAAAACCAAATTAAATAAATTTGTTTTTTTCTTTTCTTTTTAATGCATTTTGAATTTCATAAATTTGTGTACCTATCAATGACTTGAACCTCATGCCATTTTATCAATCAATCGACATATAACCAGGAGATGCTAGTTCCTATTGGATTCTCAATTTTGAGTGCAAGAATTTATAATGCCAAAAATCAAACAATCAACTTAAGGAAGACTAATCATGGTTGATTAWACTTTATTATTCTAGTTTGTCCAAAAATTTAATAAAATCATGCCTTCTTTTCGTGGAATGAAGGGAGAAATTCGAGATAAACCTGGATGGAGGGAGTCGTGGAATGAAGGGAGAAATTCGAGATAAACCTGGATGGAGGGAGTCGAACCAAGACACCCCTTATTTTTTTGCACAAAAGGTGGGTGAGTAGAGGATCTAGAAAATGGAACCAAATACCCAACTTTTTCCACTCCTGAGTTCCAAAGTTTGTTTTTCCTTTTGATCTTCCATTTGATAGGACTATTGACTTCCATGGGATCAAATAAGTGGAAGTTTCTCTCCAAACCCCAAAATATCATTCATTTGGTGACAGAGATATTGAAAATATTTATCAAAACTTTCTTCTGCAGTGCAAACATGCTTGATGAGTGTATGTTTTGAATATTCAAATATACCTGAAGATGTGTAGGGGTCTAGCATTCTTCATGAGTGAGTGTAAAACTCATCATCATTCATTCTTCACAAGTAATGCGGATCCTACAAGTTCCCTTGCCTCATCGACAAAATTGACCCCTTTAAAACTAACCAACCACTGATGTTAAATGCGGATCCTACAAGTTCCCTTGCCTCATCGACAAAATTGACCCCTTTAAAACTAACCAACCACTGATGTTATCCAACATGAAATCAAGCTCAAACTCCTTTCTTGTCAGAGAACTAGAGCTTCTCATTCTCAACCATCTTACACCTGGCTTCAGAAAACGTTCCTCTGGAAAATTTGTGGCAGGTTTTACACGGATCTCTCCACGAAGGAATAAAAGTAAACAGTGGGTAGTTACTACTAATGCCATTAACATAGCAAAAAAGACATCTAATGTGTTTTCTAGTTCACCTGTTCGTAACACAACATTCTTTACTGCACGACTCTAGTAAATTCCAGAAGAATGCTAGTATTATCCACAATATTGTTTTCCAATGAGACCAACTGTTCTCTAAAAATGCCAAATACCTTTTTGAGAATCCCAGTTTCCCAAATACGTTTGTCATCGGTATCTTCAAATGATAGTATGTTTTTTCAAGATGTTGCGCGACATGTTTTCAGCCCTGGAATTCAATCTTGCCTTTAGCTACGTTTCGTTTCAAGGTGGAATAGTATTTTAAATGAGGTAAAATAGTAGCAGGCTATGAATTTGTGAGCACACCAAATCTGGCACAACACCCAAGCATCCAACGGTGCAACTCCGCTGGTAAGGATTTGTCTGGCTAGTATATCGGCAGTTGTAGTAGGAACTACCGTGCTGAAAACATGGCACATTGTTGCACCTCAACGTGGTGTAGTTGTTGTACGTCTGGGTGGCCATAAAACGCCTGTTACAAGGGTTCAATCTCAAGAAGTGCTTCTGGCGCAGCGAGTGATCGTATTTATTATAGCTACAAGAAGTACTACTTCTTCCATTCAAACAATAGCTACAGAGGTATCCCCATCGATTTATGATAACTCACAAGATTCATCCAATTCCACAAAAAAAAAATGTCAAAGACCCATAATGGTTAGAATTTCAAAATGAAATGACTCGTTAACAGTTTTCACAACTTATATTTCGTAATTAGATAAAATTGGACTCAACATCCAACTTAATGCATTCTAAGTTCAACCAAGAATATTGAAACACAATCAACAAAATTAAATTTCTTTTATGGACCTTGGCAGTCTTTTGAGGCATCTTCATAATCAGATAGGGCACATAAATAGCAAAGCCATGAATTATATCAAGCAAAGTCTCATGTCATAGAATGCCATCTGCATTTGTGACTAGGAATAGTTCTCCATAGCTCTTAAACTATTTTTAAGGCTATTCCACATTGTTTTTCTGCCTACACCATCATTTCCTTTATGCATCATTGCCACAAACTCATTGTAATCAATTCTCCCATCACGATCTTGATCAAATTCTTGATCATTTCATCATGCTAGGTATCACCTATACCAAATTCCTGGCAAGCTTGCTGAAGTTCATCCAGAGTAATTTGTTCACTTCCATATTTGTCAAAATAAAACAGAAAAGAGATGCTCCTCACGTTCCATCTTGTTTTAAACATACGGAGGACTCAATATTCATAAGATTTTTCAAATACAACTCATCAAAACAGTTTTTGCAAGAATCATACGTAAAGATTTAAACCGATGTCGTGAGATATTTGGGGGGAATGTTAGGAGCATATTCCGGAAACAAACATTCACAAATGGCCGAAGTTACCTAACTGTCTAATTTTCACTGCGTTGGTTAACAATATTGACGAACGATATTCTAGATCCCCTAAAATAGAGTTCAAATCATTTGGGTTAAGAATCCCATCGTCCAACAAAGAGGGAAAAATCAAACTAGATTCTATATAACATACTTTATTATAGGTACGTATAAGACAGAATGAACAACTGAAAGCATCGATAGTTCATGGTGGTGTTGTGTGTAGATGTAATCTGTATGTGTGGTTGAACTTCGCCGACTCAAACACTCTTCTTCATTCACATTCTTATCCCGATTCGGCCTCTTCTTTGCCATTACCTAAAGCTTGGTTGATCGACAATTGTTTTCTGCTTACCATGGACTAGCTTTTATAGGAGGACAGATTGGAATTACAGTTGCCAGAAGAAGGATTACGAATATCACGTAAAGACACACTTTGGAAGCATTCCTTGAACTTTCGCCGTACATTTTTATCATTTTTCAATCCAGAACTGACTGTATGGGAGGAGTTCACAATTTTTATCTATTGTCCTTATTAAAGGGTGATTCTTTGAGGGAGGTGCTCCCTGAGATAATATGCATATTAAACACCAATGTGAATGTCAAATTTCATTTCCCTCTTGATTAATCACAAGAATGTTGTCTTGACTGGAGCCCTTGCAGGATTTGCTCTTGCTATATTTTTTATGTGGAAGTGCCTGAAATCTCCTGGAGGACACCATACATCGCTTTTCCCCACTTGAAATCCAATTCTCCCATGGAAAGACATATTTTGGAAACATCAGAAATAATGAGAGAATCATCTGATGAGTTGAGAGGATGCCCATTCGGCTCTACCAAATCAATCGTAGATCGCATATATTCCTCCTTCATTCTTCTATTGCCTTCGTTAATCAATATGAGCACTCAGATATGGCTGAGGTCGGTGCTGAAGGATTTGATGGTTCTGTCTCGGATGACCTCATTCATTCCTCTAGCAATTCCCATGAGAGGAAGAAGGGAGTGCCCTGTACAGAGGAAGAACATCGGATGTTTCTTATTGGCCTGTAGAAAGTTCGCAAGGGAGATTGGCGGGTCATTTCCAGAAATTTGTTCTGTTTCTCTAGCCGATTTGATGGAAATTGTATTAATATTCAGTTCTTTTAACTTCTGTAGCATGATTGTCTTCATCTTTGTCGAGGAACAAGGAACCATAGAATCAGTGTTTGTTGGACATTTTCAGTGTGAAGGAATGCAATGCATGAGGGGAGAGTTATGAGGGGAGAGTCATTTATTATTAATTTTTAGTTTTTTTTCCTACGAGAATGAAGAAAAACCAAACTAAAAACAAAGGAGCATTCATTATTTTAATTTTGTTTCTATTTTGTATTATCCCTAATAAAAAACAAAATCGTAAAAAATTCAAGACAAATTGAAGTAACTAGCAAATGGAAGTCCGAAATAAAAATATTAACACCATTTTGTATCGTCATTCTTCGTGAAAACATTCATGGACATCCTACTTTCTGATCCTCAAGATTGCACGAAGCGGGGAGGAGAGCATACTTATTCTAAAGTTAAAAAATACTTGAAAATAAAATCCTACCTACACTACACTAATTAAATATTAAATATTAGTTACGTGTAATCAAATAGCCAATGTAACCATAGGCACAACAGTAATAAGAATATGTTCACTATGAATTTCCCAAATGATAATCGAAAATATAAGGATCTAACCTGGTACTCTTTTAACAAAATGATAATCGAAAATTTAACAAAATAAAAAGAAAAACTAAATGGATCTAACCTGGTACTCTTTTGAAACCATTGTTCGATACGGATTTTGTAGGCAAAATTTTCACTCCTCAAATCATGTCGCAACTCCTCATTGTCCTCTCATTGTCCTCCTTGATTTCCTACTCGCATAATTTTTCGTCATCAGATGTGCAGGGTTCCTTGTATGTTGTTTCTTCATTTGCCTCTGGAGGAGTAATTAAACATTCAACTGATGTCAAGATCTCCTCTTCCCAATAATAAGGGATCTCGATTTTTTCTAGGATCCGAGTGACCTGTTCCAAGCTTATACTCATAGTTAAACCACATTAAAAAAGGAGAATGATTTATCATCAAAAATTTGAATTTTTAAACATAAGAAATTAAAACTATTTGTAAAAATAAAACACACCAAAATTGAACTCCTTGCGTTACTGGGACCTTGCTGTCACCACGTTATCGTTTCGCACAAGTTATCTCATAATAAATAAAAACTAAATTTGGATAAATAAAAACTAAATTTGCATAAATAAAAATACGCTTTTGCATAAAATAAGAAGAAACACACTTCTGCATAAAAGGGAGAGGACAACCTAACTTTGGAGAACCCCCACTAAAGTGGATGTGTAGGATCTTACCTCTCATCTTACCATCTTCTCTTCGCCCTTAGTTCGTCCATAAAATGAATCCAAAATCATTAAAGAAATCTAATTAAAATTCTACCTATTACCGTTTACAACTCCTCGACAACGACGCCAAAATGTTGGTGCAATTATATGCATAGTATATTACCAAACATAAATTACCAATCAGGATTCATAATCAGTAGAGTTGATGCACTATATTTTGTGATAACAAATAGGTTCCTATGTCTGTTTAATATAGCTTAGATAACAAAACCATTTAGAAACAAACACACTTTTAAAAATAACAATCTTCACACAATTCAAAAGATGGAAAGAAAAACTCATAAACAAGAAAAAGCTCTTGCTCAGGTGATGGGCATGTTCATTGATGGCCCATGAAAAAAAAAGATTAACTTTGATTCTATCTCCTAGAGAAACTAAACTAACAAGTGGGATGCTCCATTAAATCTCATGTATGGTGAAATATGGAGATCCAATTGTTCCTTCATTACCACACATTGCAACAAATTCGAATAGTGAAATTGTTAGGGTCCTAACCCGCACATACGTAGAGAAATATATTCGGATGTAATAAAGGTCAATATTAATAATGTCTTTCAATAAAATACAATAAGGTGGATGTAAGAAGACCTAATAGAAGCTTCCGCTTCTAGAAGGATCTTCCTCTAGATGCTTCTC
>SNQJ01S0068256.1:0-17197 GCA_010110895.2 Picea sitchensis | reverse complement strand
GTAATTGTCCTTCCTAGAGCTCCTGTTCAGATTTCTGAAGTCAACATAGAGTCTGGTTTCTCCACTCTTTTTTCTTACTGGGACTAGGTTTTCTACCCACTTAGAATATCTCAAAGGCACAATAATATGAGCATCCAAAAGCTTCTTCACCTCCCTTTCGATAATAGGCAGTAACATAGGATTTATCTGTCTCAACTTCTGCCTAAATGGTTTGGCTTCCTCTTTCAGTGCGATCTTGTGTTCAATGAAACTAATATCATATGTTCTAAGGTCCTCTTAGGTCCAAGAAAACACATCATAAAATTCTTTTAATAGCTTAGTATACTCGACCTTCTGTTCTCTTGACATGTTGCTTGACAATTTGACAAATTTTGGGTCCTCCTTTGTGCCAATATTGCACTCAGCCACATCAACATCATCAATTGAGATTTTACCATTCACCACCACATCATTTCTATCAAAAATTCATTCCAAAGGAACTATTCCCCTTGGGATGTGATTGTTGGGTAGCTGGACAATGTGACGATCAACAATCATTTCCAAGAAAACATCAAGATGAGGCTCTATTTCAGATTCAAGATCTTGATCAATGTGCAATACATAAAGCTCCTCAACAGTTTCCAGGAATATTTTGATTTCAAGATCATCCTCAAACACTTTCCAATGATTGACATTGTTAGGTATAGAGGGTCTATATTTCACTTCTACATCATACCTGAGTTTAGGTGGAAAAGGGACTTTGAAATTGCTTGTTGAAACAACCAGAGAATTGGCCATGACATTCTTTTCCCTTCGAATAAATGAAATGTTGAAAGCCGAAAAAAACTATCAATGAGGTCCCATAATTCATTTTTATAGCTTCTGATCCTGGGATTATTAGCTTGATACAAATTTCTAATTTGTTTAAAAATCAATTCTTCATCTCCAAACACAGATATTTCCTTGATCCCCGTGTCTTTTGCAACTCTTAAGCCCAAAACAAGAGCTTCATATTCTGCCACATTATTGGTAGCTTCAAATTCCAATTTGTACGATAGAGATATGGCTTTGTGAGTTGGTGAAACAAATACTACTCCAGCACTAGCAACATCCTTAGAGGAGGCTCCATCAAAAAAAAATTTCCAAACAGAGGTGGTGGAGAAATAAGCTTCATGAAAAAACATGGACTGCTTTTTGAGATTTAAAGAAGGCTCAGGAGCATTAGTGAACTACAAAAAATTGTCCCCCGACTCGGTGTCAAGTGAAAATATAGGATGGTTGGTGGGGTTAGATTCTTCACTAACAATATGGGCCAACTGAGATTCTCTGTATAGTATTCTATCCTCCCCTCCAAAGACAGGAATGGTAGCATATGTGAGGTCCATCTGCAAGGTTCCCCCAAGACTTTTAATCCAAGATTTTGAAAAAATCATGCCAAACTTGGGAGGAACATCAACCACCACAATATCCATGAACACACTTTTCATGGTAAGCTAAAACAAGGTCACAACTAGATCTTTGATGACCCCAAGACATTGCACCCTCCTTGAATCAAAAGAATACAAATCATGATAATCCTTTGTGATCTCT
This sequence comes from Picea sitchensis, assembly GCA_010110895.2. Taxonomy (NCBI): domain Eukaryota; kingdom Viridiplantae; phylum Streptophyta; class Pinopsida; order Pinales; family Pinaceae; genus Picea; species Picea sitchensis. Next base: position 15,628 of record SNQJ01S0068256.1, on the reverse strand, counting down.
AGTCCTAGTTCTTCTATGACAATTTAAGGCATGAGATTATGAGATGCCCCTGAGTCCATCAAGAAATTATGCAACACCTTATCATTTATGTTAAGTGATGTATAGAAGGGAGGGGATGAATCATCTATATATTCTATCATAGAACCTAGGATGACTACTAGCTTTTCATCTTGGAGATATACTGAGTCTATTGGATGGCAAGATGGCTCAGGCTGCAACAGCTTAGAGAGGGACATTTTGAAGTCTTTGTGTTTGAATAGCTCTGAAAGGGGGATAAGGATTTGGATCTTCTAAATTTCATGCTCAAAGATAAAGGAGGAAAGGCGCTTTAGAATCTCTCTTACCTCTGGGAAAAGGTCTTTGGCTATTGGTGGAAGATTCTGAGCTTTCTTTTATTTGTTGTTGTTTGCCGCGTCTTTAGTAGGTTTCTCTAATATGGAAGGTTGATCAGGGATGTCATACCTCCCTTCCTTCTTCTTAGATTGGAGGTTGTATTTATTGGGACTATTATTGGCTTTCTCCCCCTTTCTTAGCTAATTTATTTGACTGTTCATGAGGGACTCCTCATAGGTTGATTGATTTAAATGGGGAAAAGGGGAGGTTTCTCCAATACAATGAATTTCAGGGTTATGCTCCTCTTCTTCCCTTTCCTCATCAATAACAAGGTTGTTTTGAAGGGGGGTTTGAATTTTCTGATCATTCCTATCTTGTCCCTTTGTTCCCTTGGCATAATCTAAGGAGCATGGTTATTTAGCCTCCTGAAGTTGCCTCTGTTATCAATATTTGGGACTGTTGGGACTCAGAAATGTCGTATTTCCATCCACCTTTTCCTTCATCATTCTTCACATTTCATTGCCCCATTAACCTTTCATGATACCATTTTCATAATTAAATATGGGTTTAACCTTATTATTTCCCAAATCATTTATTTTAGTATTAAAAGGGAATTTGTGATTAAATATTAGAAAATTGACAGGTTTTCATATATATCTCAAAAATGTGTGAGTTTTATCATGTGTAGGAATATGTGAAGGATTAATACAAAACGAATTCTCGAATATCTCCTTCACCATTTCAAGGAGATATTTATTCAAAGATTATTCCAAGGAGAAGATCATGGAGATTTAGTTGTCATATCTTATCCAAGATATATGAGAGATATGTGTGAGGATTTGAAGGGATTATATTTTGTAATAAAGGGAAATGGGTTGAGAGAAAAGTGGATCTGTAATTATGAGATGTTTATCTTCTTTTCAAATCTCTCATGTATAAAAGAGAGTGCCCCCTCTTCATGAGAGGGGGAAGAATTATTATGATGTAAGATTGGTTCTTAAAGGAGAATTGTTATGATGTAGATTGAGAGAATTGTTATGATGTAGATTAGATTCATGAAAAGACTATTTTTGTAAACCTACTTGTTGGAGATTAATGCAAGTTTGAATTCAGTGATTTTGTCTCTCATAGAAGTTAGCATCTGGTGATCTAAAAGATTCCATCTTGGCATCGGCAAGGGCCACTAATCCATATTGGTAAGCTTATTGTAAATTGTTAGTGTAGATTTTCATTTCATGTATTTGTTATTTTGATTTCATGTTATTTTGTTTGATTTCTGTAATATAGCAGATATAAAAAGTATGCAAAACATAAATAAAATGCTAGAAATGGAAGAATAACAGTAATATAACCAACATAATCTCCACAATAACACATAAATGATATAAGAACAAAAACAGAAATAACACTTTGATCCAGAAAGCAATGTTCACAGGCCTCTTCGAGGGGGAAACCTCCATTCAAGCAACGCTCTATTACAATAATCTCCAAGCTAGGGTTTTCATACCCTCGACCCTTATTTATACTAAATATGTCTATCAAGAGAAGCATCTAGAGGAAGATCCTTCTAGAAGCGGAAGCTTCTATTAGGTATTATTACATCCGCCTTATTCTATTTTATTGAAAGGCCTTATTAATATTGACCTTTATTACATCCAAATATATTGCTCTACCTATGTGTGAGTTAGGACCCTAACATGTCCGCCCCCTTAAAAACAACCTTGTCCTCAAGGCTTGAGATGTGGAAACTGTTGCAAAATGGTAGTTGGTTCCCATGTGGCATATGTTGGGGTTGTATCTTTCCACTGTACTAGCACTTCTTTGATGGTTCTCTGATGCAGGCGATGCTCACGCTGATCCAAAACTACTTCTGGCTGTAGCCAAATGGATCCTTCTTCAGCTAACTCAGGAAGGTTGGTTTGAATTTGGAACCTAGTTCCAATCACCTTCTTTAAGCATGAAACATGAAAAATAGGATGTAGCTTCAAATGACTGGGCAAAGCTAACTGATAGGCAACTTGTCCCACAGGCTTGAGAACTGTATAAGGACCATAAAATTTGGGCGCTAGCTTCTGACAATGCCCGGCCTTGAGGGAAGTTTGCTTGTATGGTTGGAGTCGCAGAAACACTTGATCCCCTTCTGCAAATTGATGTTCAGAGTGACCTTGATCTGCTTGTTTCTTCATGCGATTATGTGCCATGACCAAGCTCTCTTTGAGGGTATGAGGAATATCCTCTTGAACTGTAAGTGTTTGGTCAACCGCCTGGACCTTTGAGGTACCCGATATGTATGAGAGAAATGAAGGTGGATTCTTTCCATATACCACTTCAAAAGGAGTCATGCATGTAGCTGTATGGTAGGAAGTGTTGTACCACCATTCAGCTAGGGGTAACCATTGAGCCCACTGATTTTTCTTTTCAAAGGAAAAACACCTTAGATATGTTTCCAAACACTTGTGACAACTTCCATTTGACCATCAGTCTAGGGATGATAAGATGTGATGAGATGCAATTGGGTGCCCTGTATATTGAACAGTTCTTGCCAAAAATTGGTTGTGAAAGTTGGGTCATGATCAGAAACAATAGAGTGCGGCATGCCATGAAGCTTGAAGACATGGTCCATAAAAATTTGAGCCGCCGTGGATGCAATAAATGGGTGTTGAAGAGCGCAGAAATGAACATACTTGGAAAGGTGATCCACAACCACCATTATGACGGATTTATTTCCCGATTTGGGTAAGCCGATAATAAAGTCCATAGAGATATCCTTCCAAATTGCAGGTGGAATCGGAAGCGGTTGTAGTGTGCCTAGAGATTTGACTATTTCTCTCTTTTTGCATTGACACACATCACATTTAGCAACAAAATTATGGATGTCATGTTTCATACCATCCCAGAAAAAAGAACGTTTGACCCTGTAATAGGTTTTGGTGAACCCGGAGTGCCCCGCTATGGGTGTAGCATGAAGCTCAGAAAGTACCGTGGATTTAAGCTTTGATTGCTTACTTAAATACAAATGACCTTTGTATCAAAGCTCATCCTGGAGCCAAGAGTACCCTGGGGGAGCTGGAGCATTGGTCTGCAATTGCTGGATCAGATGCAAACTTTTGGGATCTTGTAGCAATTCTTGGCGAACAACTTGGAGCCATTCAAGTACAATGAAAGAAAGAGAAAAAAGGGATCCTTCTTCATATTTTCAGGACAGTGCATCCGCCACCACATTGTCTTTGCCTTTATTGTAAATGATCTCATAATCATATCCAAAGAGCTTAGTCACCCATTTTTGTTGCTCCAGGGAGGAAATGTGTTGTTCCAGAAAGTACTTGAGGATTTGATGATCTATCTTAGTTTGGAAACGTTGCCCCAAGAGATAAGGGTGCCACAGATCAATGACATGCAGAATAGCCAACATTTCCTTTTCATAGATGGGTTTGCCTAGATTCCTTCAGACAGTTTCTTGTTGGTTAAAAGACCAAAGGTTGACCCCTCTTGCATAAGCACAACAGATTCCTTTCCCGAGGGCATCACATTCCAACACAAATGTCCTTGTGAAATCAGGAAGGGAACCCGAGCCAGAATTGGTGCACATGGCCATATTCAAGGTTTGGAAAGCTTGAGTGGCCAGGTCAAGTGAAGAGTTCTTTGCAGGAGAGCAATGAGAGAGTCTTGCTGATCTTTCCATAATTCTTAACAAACTTATGATAATACCACAATTAAGCCGAGAAATCCACGCAAGCTTTTGAGAGTCTTTGGAGTGCGACCAGGTCTTACCACATAGCTTCAATCTTTTAGGATCCACCGGCATGCATCCCTTACCCTGCCAACAGAGATATTAGTGTTATTCTACTTCTAAGGCAAAAGCATTTAGGCTGTTTGAGGGAAAAAGTTATTCTTGAGAATGGAGAACTCAATCCACATGGGCAAGATGGTGTGTCTAGGTTTTCTATAGATGAGATATCATGAAATAAAACTAAGACAAAAATGATGGAGAAAGGGATGGAACACATGATTCATGAGGCTTTGGAGGTGGAGGGGGGCATTACACACAAGCCAAAGGGCATGAACAAAAATAGTGGCCCTCATGAGTTGGCTCTTGTCTTGGGGATTTATTCCTCTTTCATATGTATCTGGTATTGGCAGGCGAAGATAAAGTTTGAAAGTAAAGGGTGGGCACCACTCAATTCATCTAGGGGGTCATCAATATTAGCGGGGAATGAGAAATTTGTATTTAATGTTAAGTTTGTTGAGCATGGAAATTAGAGGACACATTCTCAAGAACCTTCTTTCTTGGACCATGACTTCTGAGGGAGAAGAGTAAGGGCTCACACTAGGTCAGATAATTCCTGCATTAAGGAGTTCTGGACCATTTCTCAATTTAATTTTTGTAGAAAAGGGGTGGCGATATGGATGGATATTGGAGGAAGGCTTCTAGGTACAAAGGGAATGGAATGATCATGAACCTGCAGGTGGAGGAATTCCTTAGGGTGGAAGATACCATTTGATGTTTAGAAGGAGGTCTTGGAGGTCTTGCGGAGGGTGTTTCTATTGCTTGTATGGCATGGGTTGGGCAATGACACGAGAATGGCCTTTTGAGAAACTTTCCATTCGGTGGGAACTAATGACCTTAGGTGAACCAGTAGTGATGCCTTGGGAATTTATATTGGTGGCCTTCTGGTCAAATTTCGTTAATTCCTTAAAATCCATGAGAATGGGACCCAAAAGTCCTTAGCTAGTCTGCACCCAACACAATGTCAAAAACGCCCATGTCTATAGCAAACATATGAGTTTTAGGTGGTAGTCATCGATTTGGAGACACACATTTCCACGGTGCCCTCCACATTTCATGGAACCACCATTGACAATCATGATTTGGAAATTGTTGACAACATGGATGTAGCAATGAGTTTCTTGGGCTGTCTGGAATAAAATTATAGGTGCTTCACTAATAGCCGAATGATACGATGCTTGATCTTAACCCATTTGATTAACTTGAGGTTTGAGAGAAACCCGGTGAGAGCATTGAGGAAATGATTGGTTCCATAGAGAGAATTGAGGGAGGTTTATGTTAGTAGTGCAGGTGACTTCATACCCAAGGATTTTCAACATCCTCTTCCAAAATATCCTCAGAGATAGCCCATAAAAATATTTTGTTCCCTTACACTTGTGGCCAGAAATATTTTGTCATCACAATTATAACAAAAGGCCTTTGAGTTGGCATTACGACCATTTTATTCTTGATTTTGGATCTTTAATGGGAAGTGGGAGGGATTAGTGTGGTTTACTGGTTTAGGGTGAGGATAAAGGAGGGTTTACGATTTTGAAAGGATACACCCTATTGTGCTTCTTTAGATTTTTTAGTATCCACCAACTCAAAGGAAGGTTAATCCATGAGGACATGGGCCCAGATCATGCCAGAGGCCATGATAAAACTTACTCTCGAAAGCATCAGTCAATACCCTCACACTTTTCGAAAAGCCAGGCACTCAAACACAACTATGAAGTCTTCTAATGTCCCTAATTATTCAACTTTGTCAAGCGACCCAAATGGTTGGTTTTTAGTGTGAAAGCATTCATAAAGCTATTCCACAAAGTGGGTCCAAACAATATTATACCCTTGATGGGAAGTTTTTCTCCATTGCCACCATTACCAGCGTTCTTGATCTAGATGGAGAGCACAATACCGGAGTTTGGCCAGAGTCATGCTGTATGTAGGTATAAAGAAATAATGATCCATTTGGGTTACCCAACCGATGGGAGTCCCGAGCCATCAAATTTGGTCACATCCACCCAAAGAAGGCATAGGTCATTCAAATTGATTAGTGCTGAAAGGTATTAGAATGGGAGGAATGTTCACCTTCAGTCTTTGGAGATGCGTGGGGAAAGGTCATGTAGAGTATCTTGTTTGGTCGCAGTGATCTCTGAGCAATTCAAAATTTGGGTCAGTTCTTGTTTGACTTCCTCCATTAGGGACTACATGGTTGCATTTATGGTTGTATTGATGGATGTATAGATGGAAAAATGGCACTAATTTGTTTCACTTCTTTTGGGTCTCAAGGAAACAGTTACCCAAGGTGTTGGGCGAGCTTCGGGTCTTGCTTCTGAGGTGATATGGGCCATGAGGATGGAGTGGCCCGAAGAAAGAGTGGTGGGGTCAATTTTTTCTAAAAATGATATGGATGAATGTATTAAAGAACCAAAGAGATGAATCCAATGGAATGAGTCTCAAATAATGGATACGTGGAGTTATACTCGATTAAATACTACTTGTTGATAGAAATCCCAAATGATTAACTAGTAGAAATTGGAGTGAATTTGTTAACAGAACACGATTCTTGTAAACAGCAAGGATCTTGTCTGTTTTAATTTGTTTATGTTTACATCCCCCAAGGGTTGCAGGTATTCAAGGGTTCTAGAGACAAAGGGTTTGCCTTGTACTATAGCTCTTTGATATATGTGTAGGGTCCAACAATAGTACTTATCATTGTGCAATATCACCGAGGCACTAACTAAGGAGGATAGCCAGTACCCTTAGCCGTACTACCCTATTACCCAGTTACTAAAGAGTATATTCCCTAGTATTGTTCTCAGTGGCACTAAATAAGTCATACGTTTGATCAATTTATGTATGGAGGGCTTCAAGATATCTAAGTCGATCCATATACAGGTGGTGTCTAATGCACTACCACTTGAGAGAATTTTCCTTGAGGGTTACAAGAATTTGTGTGATAATAAGCTTAAGAACCACTTGTATTTTTCGCGTGTATGAATCCCTCAACCACCCGTTTATAATGGCATTCTTGATCTACGTGGCAAGAGGCGTCAAAACCGTCTCTATCTAAAAACAAAATCCCTGATTTGCATGAGGAAGGGATACGCTGCGATACCACTTGTAATATATCAGATGTAAAATGTATGCATAAATGAAATGAAATGTAGAAATGGGAATAATAGTAATATAACCGACATAATCTCCACAATAACCTTAAATGATATAGGAACAACAACATAAATGTACTTTGATTGACAATGTTCGGGCCCCTTGGGGCAACCTCTAGTCGAGCAGCTCTGTTACAATAATCTCCAAGCTGGGGTTTCATACCCTCAACCCTTATTTATACTAAATGTAATGTCTATCAAGGAGAAGCATCTAGAGGAAGATCCTTCTAGAAATGAAAGCTTCTAATGGGTCTTCTTACATCCGCTTTATTGTATTTTATTGAAAGACATTATTAATATTGACCTTTATTACATCCAGATATATTTCTCATTATGTGCGGGTTGGGACCCTAACAATTTCACTATTGAATTTGTTGCAAAGTGTGGTAATGAAGGAACAATTGGATCTCATATATTTCACCATACATGAGATTTAATGGAGCATCCACTTGTTGGATTTAGTTTCTCTAGGAGATAGAATCAAAGTTAATCTTTTTTTTTCATGGGCCATCAATGAACATGCCATCACTGAGCAAGAGCTTTTTCTTGTTTATGAGTTTTTCTTTCCATCTTTTGAATTGTGTGAAGATTGTTATTTTTAAAAGTGTGTTTGTTTTCTAAAATGGTTTTGTTATCTAAGCTATAATAAATAGACATAGGAACCTATTGTTATCCACAAAATATAGTGCATCAACTCTGATTATGAATCCTGATTGGTAATTTATGTTTGGTAATATACTATGCATATAATTGCACCAACATTTTAGTGTTATTAGAGGTTATATGGTAATAGGTAGAGTTTCAATTAGATTTCTTTAATGATTTTGGATTCATTTTATGTAGATTGAACTAAGTGAAGAGATGGTAAGATGAGAGGTAAGATCCTACACATCCACTTTAGTGGGGGTTGCTCAAAGTTAGGTTGTCCTCTCCCTTTTATACAGAAGTGTGTTTCTCCTTATTATTTATACAAAGCATTATTTTATTTATGCAAATTTAGTTTTTATTTATCAAATTTGGTTTTATTTATTATGAGATAACTTGTGTGAAAGCGATAGCATTAATTGTGACAAGGTCGATAGCATAGGGAGTTCAATTTTGGTGTGTTTAATTTTACAAATGGTTTAATTTCTTATGTTTAAAAATTCAAATTTTTGATGATAAATCATTCTCCTTTTTTAATGTGGTTTAACTATGAGTATAAGCTTGGAGCAGCTCACTCAGATCCTAGCAAAAATCAAGATCCTTATTATTGGGAGATCTTGACATGGAGTTAAGATATTTTAATTACTCCTCAGGCAAATGAAGAAACAACAGCACAAGGAACCACAACACATCGATGTGAAAAATTATCAGTAGGAAATCCCGAGGGAGGGACAATGAGGGGGATAACGAGGGGTTGTGACATGATCCGAGGAGTGAAAATTGTGCCTACAAAATCCTTATCGAACAATGGTTTCAAAAGAGTACCAGGTTAGATCCATTTAGTTTTCTTTTTATTTTTAAATTCTGGGTTTAATTTATTTTCACCACGATTTATATTTTCGATTATCATTTGCAAAATTCATAGTGAACATATTCTTATTACTGTTGTGCCTATGGTTACATTGGCTATTTGATTACACATAACTAATATTTAATCTTTAGTGGTGTAGTGTAGGTGGGATTTTATTTTCAAATTATTTTTTAACTTTAGAATAAGTATGCTCTCCTAAGCTTAGTGCAATCCTTGAGGATCAGAAAGTAGGATGTCCATGAATGTTTTCACGAAGAATGACGATACAAAATGGTGTTAATATTTTTATTTCGGACTTCCATTTTCTAGTTACTTCAATTTGTCTTAAATTTTTTACGATTTTGTTTTTTATTAGGGATAGCTAAAATAGAAACAAAATTAAAATAATGATTGCTCCTTTGTTTTAGTTTGGTTTTTTTTTCATTGGGAAAAAAAACTAAAATTAATAATAAATGACTCTCCCCTCATGCATTGCATTCTTTCATGATGAAAATGTCCAACAAACACTGATTCTATGGTTCCTTGTTCCTCGACAAAGATGAAGACAATCATGCTACAGAAGTTAAAAGAACTGAATATTAATACAATTTCCATCAAATCGGTTAGGGAAACAAAACAAATTTCTGGAAATACCCCGTCAATCTCCCTTCGAGACTTTCTGAGACCAATAAAGAGGCAATCCGATGTTCTTCCTCTGTACAGGGCACTCCCTTCTTCCTCTCATGGGAATTGCTAGAGGAATGAATGAGGTCATCCGAGACATAACCATCAAATCCTTCAGCACCGACCTCATCCGGATCAGAGTGCTCATATTGATTAACGAAGGCAATAGAAGAATGAAGGAGGAATATATCTCGATCTCTGATTGATTTGGTAGAGCCAGATAGGCATCCTCTCAACTCATGAGATGATTCTCTCATTATTTACGATGTTTCCAAAATGTAATCTTTCCATGGGAGGTGGATTTCAAGTGGGGAAGCGATGTATGGTGTCCCTCAGGGGAGATTTCAGGCACTTCCACATAAAAAATATAGCAAGAGCAAATCCTGCAAGGGCTCCAGTCAAGACAACATTCTTGTGATTAATCAAGAGGGAAATGAAATTTGACATTCACATTGATGTTGAATCTGCATAGTATTATTATCTCAGGAGCACCTCCCTCAAAATCACCAACTAATAGGACAATAGATAAAATTGTGAACTCCTCCCTTCCTGATCGGATTGAAAATGATAAAATGTGCAGCGTCAAAAAGCAAATGCAAACCTTGAAACAGATTGCGAGCAGGAGAGGAAGAATGAAGAATGAATCTACAATAACAGAAAACGAATTGCAAAACAGAATGCAAAAACACCCACTCGGATCTCATTATTGAATTGGTATATAAAGGAATTTACATGCAGCGAAATGCTTCGTAAAATACTTGAAGCAACTCAGTCTTGGTGATGAGAAACCAAAGAAGTAAGCGCTTTGGGTTAACTAAACAATCACGCAGAAGATCGCGGAGCTAATCGTGGAGCAGATCGCTCAACTTCAACTTATTCGTCTAACACTCCCCCTTAAGTTGGAGCGTGACTATCATTTAACTTAACAACACTCAGCTTAGATTTAAGTGATACAAATGTTCTACGTACCCAAAGGCTTTGTAGAGATATCGACTTCTTGTCACTATTACAAAATTTTACAGTGTTTACATCTTCATTTACCAATTCGAATAAAATGATAGCAGGATATCAATGTGCTTGCTCTTTTGTTGAAGACTTGATTCTTGGACAGTATAATTGCAGAACTGTTGTCACAATATATTACAGGTTGGCTCCAATTTCTGTGGTGATAAGTCACTCATTAACCTTCTTAGCCAAACAACTTGACATGCTGAGGAAGTTGCTGCAACATATTCGACCTCTACGGAAGACAATGTAATGGTAGTACATTTCTCTTGATACCCAAAGAAATGGAACTTGATCCCAGTATTGAATGCATAGGAAGTGCTTTTCCTGTCATCAATGCTTAGGGAAAAATCCCTTTGTCGATTAAAACCAACTAAAAAACTTTGATTCTGAAGGATACCATAACCATAATCAATTGTTCCAGCCACATACCGCAAAATTCTCTTACCAGTTTTCCAATGAGGAGTCCTTGGGTGACTCCATGAATCTAGAAGATAAGACTTACGACAAACATTGTAATATGCACGGTCTGGTAAAATTGAGGGTATAAGGCCTTAGCCTTTTTATACAAAGTTTGATCAATGGACTTTCCTTGATCATTTTTCCTTAACTTGGTGCCTAAAGCAATAGGAGTAGCTGCTGCCTTACATTCAAACATTTTGAACCTTTTCAACAAATCGAAGCATACTTTGGTGGCCCGATAAACATGCACGATTCTAATAGAAACACTTCAATGGGAAATACTACTAAGCCAAGGTCGGTCATCTCAAATTCTTTTCCGCGACAAGTTTGAATTCATCAATTTCCAAATTGCCGATTAATAAATCATATCATCTACCTTATAAACAAATAATTAACATCTTACCATATTGATCAGTCTTGATGTATAAGGTTAGCTCATTTTTGCTTCTGATGAAGCCATTTTTGATGAGGTATGCATCAATCTTGGCCGGTCGAGAATTTTGCTTTAAACCATACAATGCTTTCTTCAACTTATACACCATATGTTCTCTACCGTATCTCATAACACAGGTTGATCAGCATATATACCTCTTCATTAGGGATACCATTTTAGAAGCCGATACGTCCATTTGATGGGCAGACCATCTATTCTGTGCAATATGTCTTGCTTGAAGCGTATCAGGATTTTAGCTCACAGGGCCTCTTATGGTCAATTCCATGCTGCGCACATACCCTTTTGCAACTAATGCGGCCTTGTGTCTTACGAAATTCTCCTTTTCATTGAACTTGGATGCGTACACCCATTTTACACCTATGCTTTTCTTTCCTTGGGAGATCAACAAAGATCCCAAGTGTCATTTTCTCAATGACTTCAATCTCTTCATCCATAGCATTTATCCATGCTTCTTCTTTGGTACGTTGCTTCATATGTTTTTGTTTGATATGTTATGAATGCATAAAGTGCATCAAAATCTAATGGCCGAGTATGCTCATACAAATCACAGAGACTTCTTGTCTTTGCCTTTGCATGGAGGCAATTGTTTGATGCAGATCACTAATTCGGATCTTGTCTTTACTGGATTTTCTTAGCCATTAGATTTGGATTACTTGATGAAATTTGTTGTTCTTTTATCACTGGTTCATTTGTATCAGTTAATGGAACAAAGTTGCTTGTGACCTTGTCATCCCAAGCTCTATCTTCTTGAAACTTGACATCTCTGCTAATAAAAAACTTCTCAGTGATTGGGTTGCTCGGTCGATATCCTTTATTCCTTGTATAACAAAATGCATTTCTCACTTTTATTATCCAACTTCTTCCCAAGGTCATGAGAACATGAAGTGAAGCAACACACACACACACTAAAACCTACGGAAATAAGATATATTCGGTTTCTTACCGGTCCTCAAATGGACTTTGATCTTTAGACTCTTTGTAGGTGCACAATTCAGAATATACCGCAGGCATGCAACAACATCTCTCCCCAATATTTGTTTGGAAGATTCTTATCATTCAACATACTCCTTGCCATGTTTAACATAGTGCGGTTTTTCCGCTTTGCGACTCCGTTCTGCTGCGGATTGTATCTGCAAGTAAACTGCCTCGAATTCCTTGTTCTTTGCAATGCTGAGTGAATGACTTTGAGTCACACTCACCTCCACCATCTGATCTCGGCACTTTCACATAGTTCCCGCTTTGCTTCTCTGTCATGACCTTAAATTCTTTGAACTACCGGAAAATATGCCAGTTGCTTGAAGATGAAGTAAACCGTCATTAACGTAATCATCAATGAATGTTAGCACGTAAAAACTTCCTCCTATCGACTACCATTTTGCATGTGGGTCCATAGATCGGTGTGAGCAGTAAAGAGATTTAGCTCTAAGGTAGCGGCGAGGAAGGAAAACTTCTACGTGATGCTTTCCTAAAACAACTTTCACATACTTGAATTGCTTGAATTTAATTCGGGGAGACCAATGACCATAGATTTCTTTGATAGTTGATTGAGATAATCAAAAGATAAATGACCATATCGTTGATGCCACAGCGATGACTCATCGGGTTTCATATCAGAATAAGACTCAAGGGTTTTTGGCATTTTTAGGTATGATAGGATACATGCGGTTCGAGGTCATTTTGATCTTAGCTATGACTCGATTACTGGGAGTCTTATCATGTATGGTGCAGACAATCCCTTAAACACTACATCATAACCATCTTTGAGAGTCGGCCTACACTAATCAAATTATGCTAAGACCTTGGACATAATACACCTCTGGGATGCATTTCTTTTCATTATTCTTAGAGAGTACAGAAATTGTACCCATTCCTTGAACATTCACCAAAGCGATCCCCAACTTTAGCACTTTATTTTTGTGAGAACTATCAAAGGCGAAATAGATCTTTGTTACTGTCATATGATTGCTGTGGCTATCGAGCAACCACATCTGAATCGGTTTGTTCTGTAGTCGCATGGAAGGATTAAAACATGGTTTCTTGCACTTTCTCTTCCTCCGCAACATGTGCGGTTCCATGCTCTCGATTAGTAGGTCTTTTATAACATTCGGATTGTAGTGTCCAAACTTCTTATAGTAATGCTTAGCGAATTTCTGATTTGTCAACCAGCCATGCACGAGTCACGACCTCTGCCTCGACCTCTGTCGTAGGAAGATCTTGCATGCGATTGATCTGGGTCTGCGTGCGAAGCATTTTGCGGTTGGGATTTGCCTCGCCAACCTCTTCTTCGTCCTTTGCTTCTTCCACCATGGCCTCGACCTTTGCTTATGGTGGCTTGCTGGAAAGGCGATTCCAGCGAGTGTTTTCTCTCTCTACTGTCAGCCTCGCCTTGATAAAGAAGGCCAACAAGCGATCTATGGTAAGCGTGGTCGGATCAGCCGATTCTCGATTGCAACAACAACCATATTAAACTTTTGAGGAAGGTTTCACAATACCTTCTCCACAATTTTCCGATCGGGAATGTCTTCACCTTGATTTCGGATTTGATGGACGAGGTGCTACACTCGTCATAAACTGGTGTTGTCTGTATCCCTTCATAGACATTGTTTCAAAGTTCTGTCGCAAAGTTTTCAACTTGACGGTCTTCACTTTCGGTTCCTTGATAGATATTCATGAGGTATCCCATGCTCCTTTGGCGGTGCTCGCCTTCAATTTTGGAAGATGGACTCATCCACCCACGAAAGATAAACCATACAAGGCTTTTTGCATTTTCTTGACCATACATTGTAAGTCGTCTACATATCCGATCCAATGCATCTCGATCTTCAGCTTTAAGCAAGGTAACTCCATCTTTGACAATCTCTAAGCATTCATGGCATCTTAGAAAAACTTTCATCTTGGTTACCCAAGTGCTATGATTCGACTTGTTCAAGATAGGTGCTTGCATGAGAGCTTGGGTGCTCATCTTTGGCCATTTTATGCATAAAAAATTATATGATTGGCAAAAAATTGCACAAAAAACAGTTTGCAGATTATACCGAGCTTGCTGAAAAACGTTTTACAATTCGACAAGCTGGACAGAGGCTGGATCTGCAGCCTGCTCCGATACCATGAAAACAAATCTGCAGCAACAGAAAACGAATTGCAGAAAAACCTTAGTGCGGAGCAGAGAGGAAGAATGAAGAATGAATCTACAATAACAGAAAACGAATTGCTGCCAGGAACCGAATGCAAAAACACCACGCTCAGATATTATTATTGAATTCATATATAAAGGAATTACATGCAAAGGGAATGCTTAGTAAATAGTTTACATGCAAGGAATGCTTCGTAAATAACGAAGCAACTCACAGTCTAACTGGTGATGAAAACAAGAAACCAAACGCTTTCAGTTAACTAAACAATCACGCAGAAAATCGCAGAGCTAATCGTGAGCAAATCGCTCAACTTCAACTTATTCGTTTAACACCATACAGTCAGTTCTGGATTGAAAAATGATAAAAATGTACGGGGAAAGTTCAAGGAATGCTTCCAAAGTGTGTCTTTACGTGATATTCGTAATCCTTCTTCTGGCAACTGTAATTCCAATCTGTCCTCCTATAAAAGCTAATCCATGGTAAGCAGAAAACAATTGTCGATCAACCAAGCTTTAGGTAATGGCAAAGAAGAGGCCGAGGAGGGATAAGAATGCGAATGAAGAAGAGTGTTTGAGTCGGCGAAGTTCAACCACACATACAGATTACATCTACACACAACACCACCATGAACTATCGATGCTTTCAGTTGTTGATTCTGTCTTATACGTACCTATAATAAAGTATGTTATATAGAATCTAGTTTGATTTTTCCCTCTTTGTTGGACGATGGGATTCTTAACCCAAATGATTTGAACTCTATTTTAGGGGATCTAGAATATCATTCGTCAATATTGTTAACCAACGCAGTGAAAATTAGACAGTTAGGTAACTTCGGCCATTTGTGAATGTTTGTTTCCGGAATATGCTCCTAACATTCCCCCCAAATATCTCACGACATCGGTTTAAATCTTTACGAATGATTCTTGCAAAAACTGTTTTGATGAGTTGTATTTGAAAAATCTTATGAATATTGAGTCCTCCATATGTTTAAAACAAGATGGAACGTGAGGAGCATCTCTTTTCTGTTTTATTTTGACAAATATGGAAGTGAACAAATTACTCTGGATGAACTTCAGCAAGCTTGCCAGGAATTTGGTATAGGTGATACCTAGCATGATGAAATGA
>SNQJ01S0068255.1:34148-44576 GCA_010110895.2 Picea sitchensis | reverse complement strand
GAACTATTTTCAAAATATGATTTTGAGAAAATGACAAGTGTAACCTTCTTCAGGAAAATGTTCTTAATGAAGATTTTGATCTTCCATCATCACGACATAATCATAATATCATCTCGATAACCAAAAATGTGGATAACACATGGGAATCTCCATCTTTTCTTTGGCACCTATCCTTGCAACAACCCTGAATAGGCATTCATACACAACATACTCGACTTCAACTTCTTCTCCTTCATTTCCAGCTTCATTTTCAATTTCATCTTCGCTCATATCGCCAACGTCAATTGTGCACCTCTTTGTTGTCTCCATGGCATTAAGCCTGGCACGTAACTTGCACATTTCTCTTTCTCTTGCTAGATCAGGAATTGCCATTGGCTTGTCTCTTCTTCTTGGTGGCATGGCTGTAAAATGTTCCTCTTTTCTCTGCTACAGAAAGCAAAGAACTTGTTTTGAGCTCTGATACCACAAATGGTGCAGACCCCGACCCTCGGGCCAAGATCTGCGCAGGATCGTTCTAAATCTGCCCTGAATCAAATTGACTTTTCGATTCCTCCACAGGGAATCCCACACACACACACCAATGTTTTCCACAAGTCCTTATAGGTATGCCCACGTGATCAAACACAAGGCATCAACCCAAATATCCTGACCAACAATATGATCGCGCCCTTTTCCAAATCGGGATTTTGGGTTTCACGATATCACGATTCCTGTTGTCGATTTTCTTGTCTCTTCAACCTTCGAAACTCGAAATGTCGAATTGTCAAAATCTTTGGCCGGGTCCTCCTCCACAACTGTGTCACGTTTCGCGACTTCAGGAATTCCCATGCAAAGGACCTCGATTCCTTGTCTTCGAAAACACCAAAATGTCGGATCTCGATACGTTCAGCAAATGCTAGCTCCCCAACGATTATGAATGGGACTCTTTCACCGATTCGGAGTTTCGGACTTCGCAATTTTGTGAATCCTAATGCAAGGCTTCTCAACTCTCCAACCTTCGAAACCCTGAAATGGTCAACAAAAATTGACACTACCTGGCAACGAGTATGCACAACATGTCTTCTCAGTTGTCCTGTGTCTCTGTCGTGGATTCCTGCCACCTGTCACTCTTCTCAGTTTTCGGGACTTGAACAAGCCTTCGATTGTCATTCCCTTACCACTTCGAAATATTGAATTCCAAAATGGCGCCTTCTACGGAATCAATGGCTAATAGCCTCCCTTTAGATCCGATGGCCCACGTTATTTCGGGTTCCCAGGTACCGGGAGTTCAAAACTCTCGACCCCAAAACACTTGTCACCACAATCCCCGAATTTACGAACCCTGAAACACCGAAATGTTGAAACGCCACTTCACCAATACTTCGTGTTTCTCAACTCTGGGGTTTTTCAATGCAAAGGCCCCTGGCTCCTTGTCATCAGGATTTCCAGTATTCTGAATCCTGAATTACCGAAATCCCAAAATTCTTCACTTAACAATTTTTTTTGCGATTCGAGAGTTCTCCTGGAAGAATTTTGACTGCTCATTTCCTCCTTGACAACTTCTGTGAAATGAACCAGTGTGCTTCCACTGAAACTTAACTTCTGCGAGATGTTTTCAATCTCTGTCTCCCTTTGAGTACTTTCAAAGGTGCTGACCCTCCTGATATTTCACTTGCAACTCAAGTCTCGAAATGGCTCCTGTGTGCACTCCTTGCGGCAGACTTTCAAATACTTTTAGGTATTTGATCTTTCGACTATGTGCCCCCTCTACAAAAATAGTCCTTCAATATTTAACCTTAGTTGATAAATTCTAAGGCTTCAACTAGCCTATGCACACCTTGCACGGCTTCTTTGCTCCACTTTCACTTCCGTTGGAATGAGAACAATAGTATCCTTCCTGAGCTTTCTGAGGTAAACTCAGAGCCTTGTCAACGCACACCTTGCGGACGTTTCACTGCACTCCTTGTAGGAACTCTCTCTCTTAGGAAGAGAAACAATTGAAACTCATTCTCTTTCTTCTCTCAGAGTTCATATACTTAACATGAAATCATACATTCAACACAACATTGAAACAAATGCATAACAGAGAGAATAAAACAACTGTAAGCATACCATTCAGCATATGTAAACAACAAACATCATAACACCATGAAATCTGAGTCAAAGCTTCATATATTAACTCAAATGCTCTTGTACATGGGTTCTTCTCTACAGCTCTCTACTACAACTCTCTTATTCTTCTTTATTAATAATGATACAACCACTACTATGATACAAAGGCGAGGGTGTCTGTACCCGTTTTCCCTCCTAGTCTTCTAAACTATCTAATCTATTAATTCAAACCTACCTACTTTCATTAACTGGGCTTAAATGCATTTTACATTGACAGATGAGAGAAAATCGCTCATGATCTGTTTACCACAACCAGATATAAATGCAAGTACACTTCTAGCTTCTACATTAATATTCGCTTCTTAATATTTCAAAAATATTTCAAAATGTGAAAAACATGTGTTGCGCTTTTCCCAGCTGTCTTCCGCCTTCATGCTCGCTTAGTTGGCTGCTTACGATGCTCCTGCATCAGATAGGTTTTGTGACCATATTTTGTTTTAAAGTGTCCAATCCTTGTTGACAGTCCTCATTCCACTGAAATTTGGTTTCCTTCTTTAACATTTTTCTCGTGTGTGTAGTAATCTGCGCATACCCATTTATAAACTTCATGTAATAGCCTATATATCCTAGCATTTCTCTTAACTGGTGCACTGACTTTGGTGGTGGTAAATTTACAATGACTGCAATATTAGAAGGATCCACTAGTAAACCTTTTTTACAGACTATATGTCCCAAAAATGCATATATTGATGTTCAATGAGATATGACATTGGCTGCATCTTTCCAACATTAGTCTTAACACTTCTGCATGATCTTTTAATAGACTATATACAGTCCAATCATCCAGATATACTTCTGAAAATTGATATATGAATTCCTTGAAAGCGGTTATGACTACTCTTGAAAATATGGATGGTGCATTCTTTATCCCAAATGGCATGACTGTATATTGGTAGGATCCCCATTCTATAGTAAAAGTAGTCATATACCTGTCCTCTGGAGCTATTTTAGGATCCCCATAAATGAATATGCTTCCTGGCCTCCCACATTCTTTAAGACCTCATCTATGAAAGGGATAGGAAAAGGTTCATGTAAGGAAGCATCATTCAATTTTCTCAAATCTACATAGATCCTTATCCCCCATTGTTTCTTTTCTTAGACTACCATAGGAATTATCCGTTCATATTCCTCTACCAGTTCTATGATACCAGCTTCCAACATTCTGTCAATTTCAACTTTCACTTTATGCTTATACATTAGATTTAGTCTATAAGGTCTATGTATGACAAGTCTTGCCTCAGGTTTGAGATGTATCTTCATCTCTCCTAGCTCTCCTGCTATGCCTTTTATCTATGTAAATGTCGTTAGGAACAGGTCAGTGTATTCGCACAATAACTTTGGTATTCTTTCTATTGTTTGTTCATCCCAATAGTATCCAATATGTACCATTTTAGGATTGTCATTCATCACAATGTTGACTTTCATAACTTTGATTTGTGCAGCAAAAACTTTTGACTCCAGATATGGAACTTCCACCTATCTTTCTCCTTCATTTTTTGTAATTTGAATGTTGCACAGATCATCCTCATCTAGTGCTTCATCTTAGACATGATAGCATTAAAGTAACTCTTTGACTATCCGTTTGTTTTTTTGTTGATATTGTGTCATGATTTCAACCTCTGGTTCATTAGTAAATATCATTCCCTGTATCAACTTCAGTCTTGAATCCATGTTTGGGTTCTCATGTTCGAATGAGAAGGTTACTACAAAGTTGTTTTGTAATGTTGTCCATTTTGTAGTACCTCTGTGCATCTCTTGGTCTATATACCAGTTCCCTGGAATTCCTTCCAATGTATGGATAAAATGATGATTCCATTCCTCTGGTGGTGTCATCCTCCATTGTGCTTTGCACTTTTCCAAGTGTTCCACTGGTTTTCTTTGACCATCATACTTCTGCATTTTACTTCTCCCTTATTCTGTGCCAAATCTAATGTGCAATAGTATTTTACATTGATACCAGTCCTGAATTGTTTCTTTGTGTGCACTCCACCATATTTCAAGTGTAGATTTGAGTGCAATATCTAGGGCTAAAAGCCTCTGATTTTCTAATAATTCTTCTTCATATTTTTTCAGAAATTCCTCTAGGTCATTTATCCCATGAAAACTTGGAGGTTCTCTTATCTCTGTACCAACCCATCTTACTACACAGTCTATTATGGATCACCTTCTCATGGAAACTTCATGTAATCATTGTTGCCAATTCTCCAAACCTGTATCTAAAATAGAAGCACATGATGTGATACTTCCCCAACTGAGTACCCCATTTGTAGTTGGTTTAACATAATATTTTTCTCGCGTGGTAGTTCTGTACAACTGGTTTATTTCCTCCAGATCCAAACAAGTGTGTTCTACTAACCTATCTCCTTTTGAAGGATCTAATGGTGCAATGAATCTATATTCACTTCCTTCAAATTAAATTCTCCTTGTCTTCAGGTTTATTATGGCTTGGTTATAAAATTCCCAATCCAGTCCAAGCAATGATGGATAAGTTGTTGTACCAACTATTATTTCTATTAATTAAAAATCTACCATAGTGCACACACCATCTAAATGTATTGTCACACCTTTAAGCCTTCCAATTGGTAACACTCTGTGTTGATAGGATAATTTTAGCTGGACAGGTGAATAGCCTAGTGTGGGTTTTCCCATACATTGTCATGTCTTCTTAGGTAAAACATTTACTTCAGATCCTAAATCTAGTATGATATCACCCATATTAAAATATCTAATGTCGGCATTCAGTTTGAATTCCATGCTTGTCCTTCTTCTTGTATAGAGATGATTGACTATTTTATGTTCTAACTTTCCTTTTGCCTATGTGTTCTAGCAGATTTTGTAAGATCTTGACAGATTATGGGTCATTAAATAGCTTAACACAGGATTGCAGATATTTTTTATGTTACTTACTTTCTCTAAAGGTTGTGCTTCACTAGTGTTTATTCCATGTGATGCCTCTGCATCCTCTTCACTGTGCCACAAATCTCCCCTTCAGATTATACATTGTGTCTCGTCCTACCCACATGCATCACTCTCCGAGAGATATTCTATATATTCTCTATTCTACATGTATTTCACATGTCGAGTCGACTGCCTGATCATCATGTGAACTCTTCATCTTCTCTGGCTATTATTCAAGGTTCTTTGGCTTCTCTGGCAGTTAACCTGAGAATATTTTTCTTCTCTCTCAGTCAAAATTCTTCGTCTTCTCTGGCAGTTACAACCAGTCATCCTTTTTTTTGGCTTCTTTGGCTTCTAAGTCCCTTCCTTCACATGACCTCTAGTGGTGAACATACACCTATTCAAAAGGCACTTCGCTTCCTTGGTCTAGCGAGCACTAGCTCCCTATTTTCCGATATGACCTTAGGTGATTAACTTCACATGACCACATGATTGCGAGCATGAGCTCTCTTCTCATTAGCCCCCTTGTCGCATGTGACCTCTAGCTACATCCTTGCGTAAGAGAACGATTGTGGGTGCATCCAACAGTGGTTTGGGATTAACTGATTTTCTCCCCGCAATCTCCCTCCAGCTGCCACGTACCCCTTCTCTGATACTATGGTTTCAATTGCGGAGACATGAGATTCTCAAGAAAAATGTTGCATCTACATCAGTCAAGCAGCGAAATCACAACTCTCTTAGGGACGAGATGCCTTCCTCAATGGAAGGCAGAAGAGACTCTAAACAACATACGGTGTTGAGCGTAGGAGGAAAAAGAGCAGAGCATAGAAGTTGAACAATGAAGAAGCGGAATAGAGTATATAAGTTGAAGAAGGGAGAGGTTACATGGAGATGTAACAGATCATATCAAAGATAGAGCAGGTAAGTAAAGTTTTGTAATATTCAATCAGGGTGTTAGGGTGGTGCTAGGGAGGATTGCAGTCCTCTAAATTCTAGTTGGTGCTAGAAAATATTCCTGGAGTTGGTGCTTCCATCTAGTTGGTGCTAGAGAAATATGATATTTGGTGCTCTCTGCAAGTTCTAGCTTGCTATCATAGGTTGTAGCCTCATATTCGATTTGGAGCTCAAAGACTGTGATGTACATGAAGGTTGGAGATTGATTGACATCCTAAGAAGAAGAGGTTTTCACCCTTATGGGTTTCCTCATGAAAATCAGTGTCTCTATGTATTCTATGTGATTAATCAAATATTGTATATCTATGCATGATAAGTTATCAGCAACACATTAAATAATAATCTAAAAGGAATCAGAAAATAACAAGAAAATTTTCAAGCTTATATACATAATGANCTCAGTTATATTTCCAACAATTGGTATCAGAGTTGGTGCCTTTGATCAAAGGTAGATCCATAAGCTTGAACATGACTAGTCATGATGGAAGTTCAAATAATAGACCCCCTTTGTTTCATGGAACAAAATTTGCCTTCTGGAAAATAAGAATGAGAACATATTTAATGTCTTTGGGTGATGATGTTTGGGATGTCGTTGAAACGGGATATGTGAATCCTATAGTCTTGGCCTCAAAATATGATAATCTAGAGTTTATCTTTAATGCAAAAGCAATGAATTCCATCCTCAGTGGACTTGCTAAATATGAGTTTGTCAAAGTCATGCCCTATGATTCAGCAAAAGTTATGTGGGACAAGCTAATAAGTAGTTATGAAGGTAATGAAAAGGTGAAAGACACAAAACTTCAGACTCACAGACTGAAATTTGAGCAATTAAATATGGATGAAGATGAAACTATTAGTAAGTACTTCTTACTTATAAAAGAGCTTGTCATTACTAGGAAAGGCCTAGGTGAAACGATAGATGATTTTTTTCTAGTCCAGAAAGTATTAAGATATCTTCTTGGTAGATTTAACTCAAAGGTCTTTGCTATAGAGGAAATAGTTGATCTCAAAACGTTGATACTAGATCAACTTCTTGGAACCCTAACCGCTTATGAAATGAAAATCACCAAAGTTAAATCCACTACAAGAGAGGCATCTTTTAAAGTACAGAAAAACACATACCCCGATATAGATGAGATTGAAGCAAATTTTGTGAGAAGACTGAACATAGTCCAAATGTTTCAACTGTGGTAAGATAGGTCATTTTGCATCTAAGTGTCCTCACAAAAGAAAGGATCGGACATATGATGATGAAGAGAAGCACAAACACAAGAAGGTATATAAAGAGAACAATTTTAAGAAGAAAATTCTTTGTGTAAACAATGATGATAATCCCTCAGATGATGAAAGCAGTGACTCTTCTATTGAAGATAAAATAAATGATATCATGCTAATAGATTTAGAATATCTAAACACTAATGATATAGGAAGTGAGTTCACTGATTGTGAAGCAATAGTAGATCTTGAAGGAGAACTTGTCAGTGCCATGGAAGATATTGATAGACTCGGAGAAAAGAAAAGAAAATAGAAACAGTTACTTCTCAGGTATGAGAAAACATGCAATGAACCATATGAAGAAATGAATTTGTTGAAGGTTAAGTTAGAAGAAGCTAAGAATATTGAATACATCCTCAAACAGAAATTGAAGGAAGCCGAAACAAAAGGTGAAAAATTGGAAGTTGAAGTAGTGACTATCACAAAAGATCTAGAGAAATTCCAGGCCTTATATCATCAGAATCTGACAAGTATTAAAGCCTCGGAAGGATTAGCCTCCATTCTGAATCAGCAAAGGAATTCAAAGTTGAAAATTGGTTTAGGTTATGAATATGGATCAAGTAGTGGTCATCCAAGCAACAAAGAATCCATCAAGTTTGTCAAATCTACAACCATTGACAACAACAAACCTACAGAAACAAAGGAAGAGAATCAACCACCAAGGAGGAGTGAAAGAAAAGCTAACAAAACTGAATCTGTAGAACAAAGAAATAATACACCCTCTACTCAAGGAAATCATTAGCATGGAAGAAATCGACCTACTCAAAGAAGACAACCACTTTCTAGGTATAAAGATTTTTTCTATCGATATTGTTTTCACAACTCTAACTTTGGCCACAAAGTTGTAAATTGTTCTTTAATATTTAGACATGAGCAATCAAGACAGCCAAGGAATAAATATCTACCACAACAAAGAATGAGATGGACAAGTAACAAACAACCACAGACTGCAAATCATGTGATGGCTGGGAAAAGGATGCAGATTACACATAACAAGTGTTATGATCCTTTATTCAATGAACCAGAATGTTACATCTTCCATAATTGTGGACATAAAGTTGCAGATTGTCACTTAAAAAACTATAAGCCAGATTCAAATCACAGATATGAAAACGTTAAGGTTTGGAAGAAGAATGAAGATAACAAGTGTGTATTAGTGTTGTCATCTCAAAGACAAAAAGACACCTGGTATATTGACAACGGATGCTCTAGTCATATGATAGGTGACAAAAGTAAGTTCCTATTACTCAAAGAAAATAAATCAGGAAGTGTGACCATTGGAAATGATGCACCAGGAAAGATCAGAGGTAAAGGTCTAGTAAGATGAAGTAATGGAAGAATCAAAGCTAAATATGTATTATTTGTTGATGGTTTAAAGCATAATATTCTTAGTGTCATTCAGATATGTGACAGAGGATGTGAAGTCACTTTCACTGCCAAGAATTATAAAATAAATATATTAAACATAGGAGATCTGATTGCAAAAGGGGTTAGAACTGAAAACAATGTATATGTTATGAAGGAAGATAAGGAGAAATGTCATTTAAGCAAAGTTGATGAAATTTGGTTATGGCATAGAAGGCTTGGACACTTGAATTTTGATCATATTGTCAAACTGAATAATTAAGCCGTTGTGAAAGACCTTCCAAGAATATCTAAGCCTAATAACTTTGTATGTGAATCCTGTCAAATGGGGAAGTTGACTCGTGCTCAATTCAAATCGAAGAGTTTCACATCTTCAGATAAACCACTTCAAATTGTTCATATGGATCTGTGTGGACCATCGCGAAAGGAAGGAACTGGAGGAGAATGTTACTTTATGCTAGTAATTGATGACTTCTCCAGACTTACGTGGGTTTCCTTTCTGAGAGAAAAATCTGATGTGTTTGAGAAATTCAAAAAGTTTAAGGTGTTAGCTTATAATCAACCAAGAAGGAAGTTAAAGGAAATTTTCTCAGACAGGGGAGGAGAATTTATGTCAAGACATTTCAAAGAATTATGCGACAGACATGGAATTAAAAGAGAATATACTATTCCAGGTACTCCTCAACAAAATGGATTTGTAGAATGAAAAAATAGATCAGTTCAGTAGATGGCAAGGGATATGATGAGTGAAAGGGACATTTCACAAACCTTATGGGTGGAGGTTGTTCACACGGCTATTCATATTCTAAACAAAGTGCATCTAAGGCCGAACATTGATAAAACTACATATGAGTTGTGGTTTGGTTGACCTGCATCAATCAAGAAATTCAAAGTACTTTGAAGTAAATGCTTCATCAAGAATAATGAGGATCATATGGGAAAATTTGATAGTAGAGATGATGAAGGTATCTTCTTAGGATATGCAATGAACAGTAAAGGATACAGATGCTTTAACAAAAGAATGCATAAATTAGTAGATTGTATTGATGTTCGAATTGATGAAGAAGCTTATGTAAAAGATCAACAGAGAATAAGCACTAATCCAGATGAAAAATGTGATGAGAATAATGAAGATAAAGAACATCAAATCTCAAAGTCAAAAGAAGATGATGAATCAGGTGGAGAAGAGACACCCAGACAAGAAGATTCAGGACAACAATCAACATCAAATCCTTCCTCCAAAATTACTCAAAAGAATCATCCTGAAAGTCAGATAATTGGTGAGAAAGACAAAGGTGTACAAACCAGGAGAAGGATAATCAAAGACACCAAGCAATCACATATATCCTTCATATCCATGGTGGAACCTAAAAACTTTAATGAAGCCAGTAAAGACATAAATTGGTTAAAATCAATGAATGAGGAACTAGACCAGATTGAAAAGAATGACACTTGGGAACTTGTTCCTAGGCCAGCAAATAAAAATGTAATAGGATCCAAATGGGTCTACAAAAACAACATGAATGAGAAATGAAATATTGTAAGAAATAAGGCTATATTGGTTTGCAAAGGATATGCTCAAATAGAAGGACTGGATTTTGATGAAACATTTGCGCTCGTAGCAAGATTAGAAGCTATTAAAATGTTTATTGCCTATGCGTGTCATAAACAGTTTAAATTCTATCAAATGGATGTCAAGTCATATTTTCTAAATGGAGATATAAAAGAAGAAGTCTATATGGAACAACCAGAGTGTTTCCAATTGTCAGATAACCCTGACTTTGT
>SNQJ01S0068255.1:5162-34128 GCA_010110895.2 Picea sitchensis | reverse complement strand
TAGACTATATAAGTATCTTCAAGACAAAGGGTTCAAGAGAGGAACAGTTGCCAACAATCTATATATCAAAACAGAGGGTAATGATTTGCTCATTGTGTTGGTCTATGTAGATGACATCATCTTCAGAAGAAATAATGTTTCATTGGTACAATGGTTTGCTTATGCCATGCAGTCTGAATTTCAAATGTCTATGATAGGGGAACTGCCATTGTTTCTTGGTCTACAAATTACCTAGAGGTCTGAAGGAATATTTATTTCTCAGGAGAAATATCTAAGAGAAATGTTGAAAAGGTTTCAAATGGAATATTCTACACCTATGGTCCCTGGATTCAAGTTAAGAAAGGATGATGACTCACCCGATGTTGATCAGAGATCATATAGGTCTATGATAGGTAGCCTATTGTACATCACAGCATCCCATCCAGACATAATGCATGTTGTTGGAATGGTAGGAAGGTATCAGGTTGCACCTAAACAAAGTCATTTGTTAGTTGTCAAAAGAATATTCAGATACTTGAAAGGAACAATGAACTATGGCCTATGGTATCTTAGGAATCCGAATTTTCAACTATCAGTCTATTCAGATTTTGATTGGGATAACTACATGGATGAAAGGAAAAGCACGAGTGGAGGTGCATTCTTCTTAGGATATTCTCTTGTAGCATGGTTGAGCAAGAAGCAAGGTTCCATTTCCTTATAGACTACAGAAGTTGAATACATTGCAGCTGCCACTTGCTATACCCAAGTATTATGGATGATTCAAACACTTGCAGACTTGGAGGTAAAGTATAATGCATCGATCCCAATTCATTTTGATAATACTAGTGCCATTAGTGTGTCAAAGAATCATGTATTTCACTCCAAGACCAAGCATATNTGAGGGAAAAGGTAACCATCATTGTTGTTTCTTTGCATTATATTCCTTCCAAAGATCAGATTGTTGATATCTTCACTAAACTGCTTGCAAAAGCTCAGTTTGAGTATCTACACCAGAAGTTGGGCGTGACCCTATTATCAAGTTAAAATAATATATCTGATCAGGGGGAGAGTGCTCCTAGTATATTTGATCAGGGGGAGCACAAATTCACTCTCTGTTTTATTTGACATTGAAGTCAAAGAGGGAGAAAAAGGTGTTGTCTGTATGCTACAGTTGGAGGTCTAAGAAAAATAGTGCAGCCTTTCAGGGTTTCCATAAATGCCAAAGGGGGAGATTGTTGGAATGTTTATAGGAATAATGTGCTTTTCATTGTTGGAAAGAACATCAGTGAACCAAACCTCAAGACTGCAAAAGACGAGAAAGCTCATAAGAGATAGCGGTTTCCAGAAGTGCAGACAAGGTCCAAGAGACAGACTCATAGGAGGAGCAAAGGTCAAGACCCGTGAATACTTAGAAAACCTTCTAAGTCATAGAGATCAGAAGCTCGAGAGGAAGAGTGACAGTGGCCATTGGATCATCGATCCAGAGGACCAACAATCATCAGATTGAATTAATGGAAGGATTGGATAAGCAGGGAAAAATGATTGAGAAATCGATGATCCGAATTTTCGTCAGTCGTTGGATTGATTTAAGTGGAAGGAAAGAATAAGAAAGAGTTGTTGATCTAAGATCTTGATCAATGAACAATATTCATTTTGGTTCTAAGGATGTGAGGAGGTTATGCTCTGGAGAAATCACTTCGAGAGTTTCAGTTTGAGATCTAAAATCCCCAAAGTCCGGAGAGCCAAAGAGCCAAAGTAAACATTAGTCATCGTATCCTTTTAAAGTGGAAGGAAAGGATACGCTAGAAAAGCAGCATCGCATAAATATCGAGCTATCAATCTATGAACATGATCAACGAACAACATTTAGTTCGGGTCTAAAAGTTGCGAGGAGGTTATTGTTTGGGGATTCTCACTTCAGAAGAATTGGCGACTTCAAAAGTTGAAATACCCGAAGTCCTGAAGTGAATGAGGATCCACGTCAGTAAGACTACATCAGCAAGGACACATGGCGCAATCAGACAATGAAAAGTGTCAATTTTATTCGGCATTTCAGGTACGTACAAATCATAAATCCGAGTGACACGTGGTAGCTACTAGAAATATAACTGAGAGGGGGGGTGAATCAATTATGTATATAAGCTTGAAACATTTCTTGTTATTTTCTTATTCCTTTTAGATTATTATTTAATGTGTTGTTGATAACTTATCATGGATAGATACACAATATTTGATCAATCACACAGAATACACAGAGACACTGATTTTCATGAGGAAACCCATAAGGGTGAAAACCTCTTCTTCTTAGGATGTCAATTAAGATCCAACTTTCATGTACATCACAGTCTTTGATCTCCAACTCAAATATGAGGCTACAACCTATGATAGCAATCTACAACTTGCAAAGAGCACCAACTCTCAGATTTCTCTAGCACCAACTCCCAAAATATCTTCTAGCACCGACTAGAATTTAGAGGACTGCAATCCTCCCTAGCACCACCCTAGCACCCTGATTGAATCTTAAAAAACTTTACTTAATTGCTTTGTCTCTTATATGGTCTGTTACAACTCCATGTCTCCTCTACCTTCTTCAGCTTCTATACTATGTTTTGCTTCTTCATCGTTTATCTTCTATGCTCTGCTCTTTTTCCTCCTCCTCTCAACACCGCATGTTGTTTAGCTTCTCTTATTCATTTTATTCTATGTGTTTCCTCTGCATCCTCTTCACTGAGCCATGGATCTCCCCTTCATATTATGCACTATGTCTCATCCTACCCATATGCATCACTCTCTGAAAGATACTCTATCTCTTCTCTATTCTGCATGTATTTCACACGTCGAGTCATATGCCTGATCATCATGCGAACTCTTCATCTTCTCTGGACATTATTCAAGGTTCTTTGGCTTCTCTGGCAGTTAACCTGAGAATATTTTGCTTCTCTGTTAGTCGAAATCCTTCATCTTCTCTGGCAGTTACAGCTAGTCATTTTTTTGTTTTTTGGATTCTTTGGCTTCTAAGTCCCTTCCTTCATGTGACCTCTAGCGGTGACCATATGCCTAGTCAAAAGGTGCTTCGCGTTCTTCTTCTAGCGAGCACTAGCTCCATATTTTTTTATATGACCTTTGGTGATTAACTTCACATGACCACGTGATTGCGGGTGCGATCTCTCTTCTCGTTACCCCCCTATTGCATGTGACCCCGGGCTACGTCCTTGCATAAGTGAACGATTGCGGGCGTGTCCAAAAGTGGTTTGAGATTAACCAATTTTCTCCCCGTAATCTACCTCTAGCTGCCACATACCCCTTCTCCGATACCATGGTTTCAATTGCGGCTTGCCCTGATAAAATTAACTTTCGAGCAACTTCTGATCCCGCAATCAGGTGTGATCGTCAATCTCACGGTCTTTGGTAGATTCCCTCGATCAATGACTCTGATCTATTGTCTTTTCCTTCCTTCTTTCCTCCATCCACGTGTGATCCTTAGTCTGATCGACCAAGTGACATGTGGCCCTCCAATCCATTGGATGAGATCGATTTCGCCTTTCGGGATTCAGGAGTCTCTATTCTCAAAATGCGTTTTCTCCCAGAGAATTTCACTTAGAGTCCATGATCTAACGACGAATGGTCTTCTCAAATCAACAGTCACAATCCCTTCGGGTATTCAGGGTTCGGAAATCTCAACTTTCCAACCTTTCAACCTTCCTTTGCTTTTTCCCGGAGCTGACAATCCACTGACGCGTGTCCCTTTCGAATCAACGGTCATGATCCTTTCGCGTCTCCAGAATTCGAAATTCTCAAGTCTTAACTAGAAATCCTTGAAGTGAGATTTGTTTGAAATCTCAAATCATCTGACACGTACTCCCCTTGATGATCAATGGTCGAGATTTGGCTTCAGCAATTTTCACATTCTCTCCATACACAAACTTTTGAAGTTGTGGATCTCACCCCACCTGTCCTCCTCGACAATGGACAACCCCAAACCACTTCGGGACTTCAAAAATTTGGGCAAGTGTTGGTGGTAAAGATTTCGAAGTAAAAATCTCAGAGTGATGTCACTTGATGACATGTCATGAGCCTAGTAGATGCCACGTGTCACTCGGATTTGTGATTTGCACGTACTTGAAATGTCGAATCAACTTGACACTTGTCATTGTCTAATTGTGCCATGTGTCCTTGCTGACGTGGATCCTCATTCACTTCGGGACTTCGGGTATTTCAACTTTTCAAGTCACCAATTCTTCTGAAGTGAAAATCCCCGAACAGTAACCTCCTTGCAACTTTTAGACCTGAACTAAATGTTGTTCGTTGATCATGTTCTTAGATTGACGGCTCGATCTTTCTGTAATGCTGCTATTCTAGCTTATCCTATCCTTCCCCTCTAAAATGATTTGATGACTGACATTTACTCCAACTCTTCAACTCTCTGGACTTTGGGGATTTTAGATCTCAAACTAAAACTCTTAAAGTGATTTCTCCGGAGCGTAACCTCCTCACATCTTTAGACCCGATACAAATGTTGTTCATTGATCAAGATCTTAGATCAATGGATCTTTATTATCATGTCCTTCCACTTAAATCAATCCGACGACTGAAGAAAATTCAGAAGATCGATTTCTCAATCGTTTTCCCCCGCGTATCCTATCCTTCCATTAATTCAATCCAACGACTGACGAAAATTCAGATGATCGATTTCACAATCATTTTGCCCCGATTATCCTATCCTTCCATTAATTCAATCTGACGGTTTTTGGTCCTCTGGATCAGTGATCTAATGACCATTGTCGCTCTTCCTCCTGAGGTTTTGATCTCTCTGATTTAGAAGGTTTTCTAAGTTTTCACGGGTCTCGACCTTTTCTCCTCCTGCGAATCCATCTCTTGGACCTCGTCTGCACTTTTGGAAACTACTATCTCTTCTGAGCTTTCTCATCTTTTGTGATCTCAAGTTTTGGTTCGTTGTTGTTCTTTCCATCAATGACAAGCACATTCTTCCTGT
Organism: Picea sitchensis; assembly: GCA_010110895.2. Lineage (NCBI taxonomy): Eukaryota > Viridiplantae > Streptophyta > Pinopsida > Pinales > Pinaceae > Picea > Picea sitchensis. The sequence goes on along the minus strand of SNQJ01S0068255.1, from coordinate 29,156 downwards.
AAACATGCCAACACTTGAATCTTTCCTTTTCTTTTCGGTCATTAAACTACTTGTGTGGCTCAATATTCTTCTTAACCCATTGGTTTTGCATTGGATCTTGTTTTACTGCGTCAGTTATTGTCTTGGCTCCTTCTTGTGTGACTATGTTGATGTTTCTTCCATCATCCCTGGCTTATGTAGAAATCGAATGTACATTCTGGTTGCTCTGGTTCCTCTTTTCTTGGATCTTTCCCAAGAGTGTTGGATATTCTTTTGTATCATGGTCTGTTGTGCGACAATACATACATGTCACTGGTGGAAGTGGACACTCCCTTGCATAATGTCCTGGTTGTTGGAAGTTGTGGCACACTATTGGACCTCTGCCTCATCCAAATCCTCCTCTACCTCTTCCTCTACCTCATACTCCACCTCTGTATCCACCTCGATATCCTCATGGTGCATTATACTAAGGTACCTAATTGTACTACGCGGGGTTATACTTTTGTTGCACATTATTTTATTGTGGTTGCGCATTATTATATTGTTGTTGCACATTATTTTATGGTGGTGGTAGTTGGTTGAACTGATCTGTGTCTTGTCCTATCATCATTTATTCTTGCACCCTATAAGTATTTGAAGTTCATTCTCTCATCAACTCCATTTTCCTACAATCTTTATCATCATGACCCACTGACTTGCAGAAATAGCAATTTGAACATTTTTGTATTGTCTTGTACTTTTTCATCATTGGAGAATGATATGGATCATGCCCATGTGTTTTAAAAATCTTGCACCATGGTCCTCCTATTGACAAAGGGTTTGGTACTCCTTATGCCATGTACTGCGCAAAAGTTGGACATTCGTTCTTGTGGTGTCCTTCTATCCTACATGTGGTACACCAAATGTTAAGTTTAAATGTTAGGTTCTTCAGATCTTCCTTCAACTCCTCTATTGATCAATCTGTCTTTTGATATTGGTTGTCTTCCAGTTGTAAGGTTTTCTGGAGATCCTCTATCTGAGTTTGGAACATTTTTTGTCTCAATGGGTATTTCAAATGTGGTAACAGTGAGTTCACAAATAGATGTCTATGTTGCATGCCAGTCATGGCATATTTCAACTTACCTTTGAGATGCGTAAACCTTTTATCAGTCTCCCAAACAAACTCACTTGGTTTTTTCCTGATTTCAATCATTTCATTCATGTACTAATATTCTGAGTTGGGCTTCTAAAACTCGTTTATCAATAGTTTTTTCACATCTATAATAGTCCTTGTTACTCCTGGTGGACTATTTACATATAGGCTCATGTACCAATCCAGTGCGCGGTCTCTTAGCATAATAGCTAACTATGTGAGTTTTGTATTCTCATCCATGATCTGCTTTGCTTCCCAGATCTTCTCATAGATGAATAAGTGTTTTTTAGGGTCCTCTAATGCCTCTCCCCAAAATTATGGTAAACTCATCATGGGATCATGTCCTTCCATTTTAAATTATGTTGAACTACTACCTCCGCATGGTGTAGATATTTGGTTGTTACTTCTTGAATTAGCTCCTCAAGTTGTTGCTCCTTGTCTGGATGTGTTTCCTGATGTCTTTCTTCCACTAAAATTCAGTTGTCTAAATGTTTGTGTCCTTTCTGGTGTATTAGTCGCACATGGGGTTGTAGGTTCCACATTGATGGTGACCTAGATTGGAATTTTTCCTTTTTTTCCTGCCCTTGGACCTCTTGTCTTCCTTTCATATGTTGCATGCAGGATTTCCTAAATCTTCTCCATAGCCCAAATATCCTATACCTATTCCTCATCGCTTACTAATCCCTCTCTATCCGCTATGGCTCTCTTCTTATTATTCATCTTATATTGGTAGGGTGCTCCACTAGGCATCTTTCCATTTGTTTCCATTATCTGCTTTATCTGGTCTTCCTCCATCATGATTGGGTCCATGGCCTCCTTCTTCTTTCCCTTATCCATTTATTCCTCCATTTTTTTAGATGACTAGTTAATACCCTTTGGAGGACCAAAAGGTCATAGTGGGAAGGTGTGATCCAAATGGATCCAGAAAGGCCTAAAAATCAAAGTTCTTGGAATCAGAAGAAACCAACACCATCACGTAGGTCTCATCGTGTTGATTATGACATTATGTTTTTTTTTCAAGAATCGACATTGTAAGTGAAAGTTATCACATTCTGAAAATTTTCCCAAACATGCAAAAATTCAAAGTCAACTGGTCAAAGGTAGTACAGTTGACGTGGAAGATGACATCAGCAGTACACCATGCTGATGTCAGCATGACACGTTGCAACACTAGGATGTGCCACGTGTCAGTTATTTTTGGCATTTCAGGGGTAATTTGGCCCACTAAAAAAGTGACATGTGCCACTGTACGAAAGTGACACGTGGTAGTAAGGATGTTGATGTGGTAGGGTGAAATGTGTCAGTATGGATGTTGATGTGGCAAGGTGATATGTGGTAGTATGGACGCTGACATGGCAGGGTGACATGTGGCAGTACGGATGTTGACGTTGAACTGTATGGACAATGATGTGGAACTATATAGACGATGACGTGACACTATATGGATGATGATGTGGAAGTTGAAGTGTCATGATGATGTGGCTCAGGCCAATGAGGAGGTTTCACGTGGCACATTGTGGAAGGTCAAAGTGGTTTGGCGGTTTCCATCAAATCTGGTGGGAATCCTCCAAATCTTGAAAAATCCCGCTAAGTTTGGCTAATTGTCGCTAAATTTTGCAGAGTCTGGCTTATTTAGACGAGAATGAAATTGAGAAAATGGATTTTTATTGGCACACAGTTCGAGACTGTACAAACTGTATGGATCTGACAGGGCACAACATTGGGAATTGTGTCGAGGGGAGATTTCGAGGGCCTATTCAAAAGTAGGTCGACTTTATACTCAAAAGTTGCATAAATTCGAGGGGAGTCTGAATATGGATTTTTTTTTCATCCGAGTAGCCAAACAGAAAAGTCCCTCCAGAGCCCAAGATGTCAAGCCAAGCATAACTGAGTTCATACTCAAAAGTCTCATAATTACCTGTTGCGGCCTTTGGTGATGTGTGTTTATGTCCAGAAATTGCAAATCTAAAAGGTGGTTTCAGGAGTTGTTATGTAAGCCTTCTTTGTATTTGTTTTAAGCATTAAAGATTAATAAGAAGCCTCTCACAGAAGACAAAGTCCCAGAGACGTAGGAATTTTTTTTTCTAAAATTCATTATCAATCTTTGGCGTTATGGTTTGTAGTTCTTAGTGCTTATTTACTATAATGCATTATTTATGATGGTGCAACATTCTTTCATTAAAATCTATTTCTTCTCTTAATTCCTAAGTGGTAAATCAAATCATGCATAAACATAACCGTAGTCTTTAAAACCTCAATTTCAGATCAATCACTGAAAGATCTTGCCACAAAATTCTGTCAACGGGTGGGAAAAGGGCCCCAAAGTATTTGGGTCCAATGCTCAGTAAAATTTTGGGATACAAGAAAAACTAACGAGATTTGAAAGCTCCATAGTGTTATAAGAAAATTTCATTTGTAGGTGTTGTTCCTGGTATTAAACTTAAGGCTCAAAGAGTAATGCTGGGCACCGAGAATATTTAAAAGGATGTTTTAAAAGAGTTTTTTTTCTACCTTTAGTTATATAAGAAAAATCCTTAAATAAAATTAATAATAGGACAATACAGAGGTCATATTTCATTGTCTGAGTCACAATTATGATATCAAATGGTGTGGGAGAAACTTACAAAACTGTTAAACAAATCTAGGCATCAATGGCAGATGAATCTCACCTTGTTTGCAATAGAAGAAAGAAAAGAGTGCACCCTTGAACAAGATATGAGATGCAATAATTCAAATAGCTTGCAGGTCTTGTTGGCCCTTGACCAAGTTTTGGGAGATTCTTGGTCATGTTGACCTATTTTGGGACTTCGACAGCCTATTGAAGGAGGAGCGCAAGACGAAGTGGAGATCATGGGATCTCGGCCCCTTTTTGGGTCCTTTTTGGGATGTGGGAATATGTAACGGGAATGGGATATCGGCCCATGCGTTTACCCATGTTTAGGTCTATTTTGCATATATAAATATATGCTTAGGCTAGATAAAAGTGGTGGAAGTGCATCTATGTGATGTGAATGTATGCTAAGTGCAAGTAGAGTCTATAAGTGCTTTGTGCATGACTGTGAAGGATTTGCAGAGCTAAGTACAGGTCCTTGTAGCAGATTATGGAAGGCTTAGTGTTGTAACGCAAGGAAGAAGGATAGTGAGCTGCGCAGATCTTATGTCCTATGTGGAGTAAGGGTTTTAAGGCTCTGTTCTTGTAACCGATTGACTGAAGACAATAAAGAAGAAGAATTGGTGGACATAGCCCCAAGGTGGGGATGAACCACGTAAACATTGTGTTATGTTTCTTTGTACTTTGTCTTGATGTGTTCACATATTATTTGCTAAGTGCTTTGATTTATTTAGATAGATCTACTTATGCTTTATGCTTATTATATGTGGGAAGGTTAGATCCGATCTATATGTCCATGCTTAGTGCTCGATCTGATCTATTTATCTATGCTAAGTTCTTAAATACATTAGATTCGTGTGAATGTTGTGAAGCTCTGTTTTATCAGCGAAGTGGGTATTGATTGCATATTGAGGAACAGATGGTGCTAAGTTCTTTACTAAGTAGTACAATCATAGATTTGTGTCCTAGCTAAGGCTGCAGACACTTGAGTCTTTCAACCACCCCTACCTCTACCTCGGGTGAGACTTCATCTACTCCGTAGGTGTTGCCGAAAGGGTCGGTAGTTAGGGCTTTGTTGGTGTGTTGTTGTAGTGTTGAACCCTAGGTCTTCCCCTGTGCCAACAAATGGTTCAGTTGTTGTGACCTAAAACTGTGATTGTTGGGAACTGAGAAATAAGAAGCTTTGTACAAAGATTCGACCTGAGATTGTGAAAGTTTTGTGCATAGATCTACGCCCTAGGGCGCAGTATCCTACTCAATTTATAAATCTCTGTGCTAAAGAAGGAAGCCCAATCTGAAGAAAAGAGGTCGGATCTGAAGGAAAGAAGCAAGATCTGAAGGATTTGTTCTCTAAGAAAGGTAAAAGTGAGAATTCTTGATTAAAAGAGGTAAGATATGCAAACTATATGCTTTGATAAAGGTAAGAATAGTGAAAAGTTTTAGATCTGGAATCTTTGTGCTCTTTAGAAGTAAGATAAGTGGAATTTGTTGTTTCTAAAGTATGTATCTAGGTATGATTGATAGGTTATGTCCTAGATTGAAAACTAGGGTATTAATAGATGAAAGAAGGCTTGATATGAGTAGATATGATAAGAATACTGAAAGATATGTTATACCTATGCATAGAAAGAATGTTTGGACTAACAAATGGATGCAGGATCCTAGAAATAATTTTTTGCAGGATAGCTACCATGATCCTAGTGCATAGTACCAGAGAAGATGGGGATCATTTAAAAGAAAGAGGGGATTAACCCTCTGTTATAGCTGCAGAAGACTAGGACATCTTGCTAAGGAAATCCCTGGGAAAAGACTTGGTTGTCTTTGTTGTAAAGCTATGGACCATGAAGTGTTATATTTCCCTAGAATGATTCTTAAGATGAATAAAGAAAACCCTAAGGAATATCCAAAGACTATAGTAGAACCCCAGAAAGAATTAGATAAAATATTGTTGCAAATAAACGAAACCTTGAATGGCCATCGACATGTCAGCTTATCAGAGATGTTCAAGGAAAGAGAATGCATTGAAGTAAGAATAGGAGACTTCGACATTGACTGTATTTTGGATGAAGAAACACATGTGAATATCATGACAGAAAGAACTTCAGAAGCCATAGGAAGCTTGCTATGATCCCTTCATTAGGAGGAATAGGACTATTCAAAGGAAATCTAGTAAACCTATGTGGAAAGCTCGCTCACATACCTATGAACGCTAATGGAAATTCGACAGAAGAATATTTTGAGATTATTAAATTTATTGAAGACAGCGCCCTGTTTACCATGCTACTAGGAAAGCCTTGGATAGATAAATATCAAGCCAAACGAAAGGAATAAGTACAAGTTTTGAAGAAGAAGAAACAAGAGTTAAAATATTTCATGACCAGAAGGATCTCACAACTGATTACAGAACATGAGAGAAGATCGAAGCTATTTAACACTAACAACCCATATGTCAAAGCTTCAAGAACATTAGAAGACCCACAGAAGACCAAATTACTTACCCCAGACAAAGAAGGAGTATTATCCAGAAATCCTAGGGAAGAATCTCAACAACGCGAAGTAACTATGTTAAAAGAAGATAAGAATCAGAATGGAAAAACAACTACCGAGAAGAAGCTCACTGGAAAAACGGCTAGAAAGTTAAGTAAGAAGAGAGCTAATATTGAAATGTTGCAGAAGGTTCTAGAGGAAACTTCACAAACAGAAAATTTGTAGAAGGGGAGATTCGTCGGAATATCAGAACAGCGACACATGGAACTGCCATGATGAAGCAATATAGCCATTAGGGACATTATAACCATTTGATCGATGCTTCGAATGGGAAAAAAGGAAATTATGGTTCATCATCAAACCATTGGACCGCACCATAATGGACTGAACAAGAGTTAATGGAGGCTCATACCCATTGCAAGTGAATCGTTGTCAAGTTCCCTATTTATACCACTGCACCACGCACCGAGAACACTTTTTCCAATTGAGAATTCGAGCTTGCAAACTAAGCCGAGTTTATACAGTGATTATCACACTCTTGCTATCTATCTCAGTACTGTGTTTAAGTTGTTCCTTGAACCCACGATTGTTAACCCCAAGTGCGTATGTCGGAATAATTGAGCGCTGCAAATAAAGCTTCTGAATAATTTTTGATCGACCTAATGACTAAAAGAGTCATGTCAGAGAGAGGATTATCCATAGGTGTACAAGCATCATCCACGAGAGGACTTCCAGCCTCTCTGTCAACTGCTCGAGCCGAACCATCCTATCCAACCGATGAAAAGAGAACTAAGCACAGAGATGATCTCATGAATTCTAAGTTGATTCCAAGCATTTTACCCGGCTATCTACCACCTCTGAGCAGCACAATCAATCAAGACAGTGTGCCCAGAGAATTTGAGTATGCTTTGGTCACTGCGTACCTATCGAAGGGGATATGCGCAGTTCACGCAGACTAAGAAAAGATTGCAGCATTGAAGTTTAGTGACTTCAACCTCAGTGACAGGAAGGTCTACAACATGCTCACCCCACATAAATACCTGACTAGAAAAAAGGGAAAGAATTCGAAGATAGTTCCCCAGTCATGGACTATGAACCTTGCGCAGTCCACATTGCTCAATGTCATGAAGATTCCTCACTTCGGAAGGCACCAAGAAGTGAATTCATGCGTCAAGATGTTGGTGTCCTGTTACCATGGCAGATACTTGTGGTTAAATCCTCATATCACAGTGGATCCAACATTGATCAATCGGATCACCGGGCTTAGCATTCAAGGACCCGACCCACAGGATTTCTATCCTGGAAAATCCATAGATCGTGCTCTCGCACAAAGGATCAAGGACACTTATGGAGATGTCGATAAGGGAATGTGAGGCTACAAGGTAGCTTCTATCTAGAGTGGCATAATGTGTCTTGCCTGTCAATTGATCGCAAGAAATCTAGTTCACAAGAACCGACCCACCCAAGTGACTGCCTTTGTAGTCAACCTCGTAGGAAAGTGCGCGAAGGGCCTACAAATGAATTGGGAGAAGTACCTTTTGAACCAATTCGAACTGGACTACAGGGAAGCACAAGATCAAGGATATGAATTACACTTCAGCTGGCTTATAATCCTGATCCCTTTCATCGCATGGGAGATGTCGAAAGGTGCGACCTTCCCAGACATCAAGCCCTTTGAACCTATGGCTGCAAAGTTCAGTACACTATGGTATTCCAGTGACATGAAAAAGCAATGGCATTCAAATTTCGTGTTCCATATATATTACAACTAGCTGAGGACAACCATCTTGTCCGAGCCTCGCATCATGCCAAATAATCTCCACAATTTTCGGCATTTAATAAAATTCACCGCGGACCGCCATTTCATCTATATTACAGTGCGCATTGACAAGCACAAGCAGCAACTTTAGTCTTACTACAAGCTGACAGAGGAGGACTTAGAAGAGATTACTAAAGACTGTTCAGTGGACCTCCTCATTCCAGCAAATCCTGCAGAGATGTTCGACATTCACAGTCCAGAAGCAGCGCATGATACACCTAGACCCAACAAGACAAGAAAAATGAAGAAGCCCAAGTTGTAAGTAGTACCTCAGTGAAGACTGCTTCCATATCACCTATGCAAAGAGGATATGGAGGAGAGATAGATGGCACAGAAGTTGAACAAAAGAAAGGCGAGCTTACACCGCCTAGAGACGCGGAGGATCCCTCGAAGAAAAGGAAGGTTTACCCCCTGAAGCCATATTCTCGGAAGAAATCAAAAGCCTCTATGACCAAAATGCAGACTACCCTCACCTCAAATGACTTCGATTTCATTGTAGCAGCACTGAACGATGCTTCACTGGAGATAGAAGAGAAGCAAGAGGCTCAGCAGGAGGAGATATGCAATTGAATTAAGGTTGAACTTCAAGGGATGAAGCAGGCATTGCAGTCCACCCATGCAGTTTCCACTGCGCCTCTGTTGTTGGGAACAACAGAACTGGGAGATGAGTCAACTCAACTCCACTGAAGTGTTGATACAGTCAAAGCTCGCCTTTGATGAGCACGGGAAGAAACAACTCAAGCCACCCAGGATTTAGCACAAGTACAGGAAGACCTTTTAGAGCAACGCAGTACTGCAGAACAGGAAAATCTTGCTCTCCAAGCGAAGTGGGATGAAGAAAGAGAACAACTATAGAAAAGAAAGGAATAGTTTCTCACGGAGCAACTCGAAGTAAAGGAAAGGGTCAATGGAGCACTTCGCTCTGTGACAGTCATCGAAGTAAAGGGGAAAGAGAGAGTCCCACAGAGGGTGGCACACCTTGAAGAAGTGATTGAGCAACTACAACAATGTATAACATATTTGGAGCTATGCATAGTACCCGAGACACCGCAATATGTAAGAAACCAAAGGGAAGCAACCGCCAGAAGCATAGTTGATAGACTGAAAGCTCTTGTCGGGGAGTGCAAGCAGTTGATTAATCACAATGCCCAAACGTATGAGAATATTGTTGAGAACCCAGAGTTACAGGCATTGGAGTCATAGCTCCAGGAAGCGAAGCAACACACAAACACACTACAGGTGCAGCTGAAGGCCCTCTCAGCTGTAGACAAAATGAAGAGATCTCAAGAGAAATGCACCACCCAGCAGCAGATCCATATGATCCAGAGCAAAGTTATGGAAGTAACTCAATGGCTCCAACCTGTGCAAGATAAGGCATGCCAATTGTTCACAGAGGTTGAAAGTCAAGGAGTAGAGCTAGAACAGGTTATCACTACAACAGAATAGCACCTAGAAGGGCCAGTGAATTCAGTGATCCAAGATTTCATCGAGCAAGAAGCCGAAAACAATAAGTAGGTCAAAGTAGCTCAAGCCAAACTCGAGGTGTTCGAAGCAGAACTGATTAGACCAGAGTGACTTGGGATGAGTCACAGGTGAGTGTTGGGGGCTTGTTAGCCCTTGACCAAGTTTTGGGAGATTCTTGGTCATGTTGACCTATTTTGGGGCTTCGACAGCCTGTCAAAGGAGGAGCGCAAGATGAAGTGGAGATCACGGGATCTCGACCCCTTTTTGGGTCATTTTTGGGATGTGGGAATATGTAACGGGAATGGGATATCGGCCCATGGGTTTACCCATGTTTAGGCCTATTTTGTATATATAAATAAATGCTTAGGCTAGATAAAAGTGGTGGAAGTGCATCTATGTGATGTGAATGTATGCTAAGTGCAAGTAGAGTCTGTAAGTGCTTTGTGCATGACTGTGAGAGACTTGCAGAGCTAAGTACAGGTCTTTGTAGTAGATTGTGGAAGGCTTAGTGTTGTAACGCAAGGAACAAGGATCTAACGAGCTGCGCAGATCTTTTGTCCTGTGTGGAGTAAGGGATTTAAGGCTCTATGCTTGTAACTGATTGATTGAAGACAATAAAGAAGAAGAATTCGTGGACATAGCCCCAAGGTGGGGGGCAACCACGTAAACAATATGTTATGTTGCTTTTTGCTTTGTCTTGATGTGTTCACATATTATTTGCTAAGTGCTTTGATGTATTTAGATAGATCTACTTATGCTTTGTGCTTATTATATGTGGGAAGGTTAGATATGATCTATATGGCCATGCTTAGTTCTTGATCTTCTCGATTTGATCTATTTATCTATGCTAAGTGCTTAAATACATTAGATTCGTGTGAATGTTGCGAAGATCTATTTTATCAGCGAAGTGGGTATTGATTGCCTAATGAGGAACGGATGGTGCTAAGTGATTTACTAAGTAGTACAATAACATATCTGTGTCCCACCTAAGGTTGCAGACACCTGAGTCTTGCAACCACCCCTGCCTCTACCTCGAGTGAGACTTCATCTGCTCTGCAGGTGTTGTCGAAAGGGTCGGTAGTTAGGGATTTGTTGGTACATTGTTGTAGCGTTGAACCCTGGGTCTGCCCCTGTGCCAATAGGTATTCTATTACTTACATCAATTACAGAGGAAAAATTGCTTACTTAACGAATTACTGAGATAATATGATTACAGTAGGTGTGATACTAAATTGCAATCAATCACTTATCAAGGAATTACATAAGGAAATTCAAAGATATGGAAATATAGGAGAAACACATAACTCAAACTGAATAGAATTTGGAATCTTTGTCTGCATTTGTATTAATACTAAAAAAGGAGAGTTTTTTCTATTACGTCCAGCAAGAAGCAACCTCGAATAGATATTAAATATATGTATTTATACAAAATCTGTAAGAACTCAAAACGGTTGGACTTCTTACAATATTTAATCAAAATAGCATAATTCGGAAATAAGATAGCAGTCTATAAAATCCGATGAGCTTTGCTGGAATTTTCTTTTATCTCTTCACCTACTGTAAAAATGTTTCTTTTGAGGGAGAAGGATAGTTGGATGGATAGCTCGGCATGGCTTGTCAAAGAATGAATAACGGGCGTATGAAAAGTAACCGTCTGTGGGAGGAATGATAATGAAATGGGGGTAAGAAGGAGTTTAGAATGAGACTGAATGAGACATATGGTTGTTTGAAAATAGAATATAAGGAGGATGAAAAGGTAAAAATACTGTGTATATTTTACTACCTGCTTCCAGCTATATTTGTTTTTCTATGGTCAATACATTGCTGGAATATTTTCAGCAATTCCACTACAAGCCTTGAAGGTTCAATTGTTTCATTCACCTCAAAAGTGAATAACTTTTTTTCTACTTGAGGTAGCCTTTCTTGGATTCTTTTAACTTCTCAAGATGTGGCTTGTAATTGTAAGCTTGGATTCACTAACCATTTATTGATTTTAAAAAGATCGATCTAGCTTGTTTTCTGAATGGATGCCAGAGTTTCCTCTTTTCTCTTTATGGAGTTCTGCTGGTTCATTTATATATCAATATGCCCCAGGGATTCCATGATATCGCTTCCCTTAAGATCAATTATTCCTTTGTCTAATGGCGACAACGTTTCTAGGCAAGCCTCCTTTGCTTCCCTAGAAAATATTTTCCTCTATGTCAGATTGGTCTTCCAAGCCTTTAGATCCATCTCACCTCTTGTTTTTTCAGAAGGAGAGAGAATAGGAAAATCAAGGATGTTCTCTTTCTGCATTAATACGATGGCTTCTTGAAACTTAGCCTGGGTTGAGCCAGCCTCCCTTTCCTTTACATAGATGTCTTTCAGAGAAAGATACACTGCATGGTAGCACTTTTGGATGGCATCTATCTTCACAAAAATATCCTGCTAGGCCATTTCAAGTTTTTCATTTATTTATAGTGCTTGAGTCTGGAAGGTTGAAATATCTACTAAGGTTCCTTCAGTCATGTATAATCTATCTTGCAATTTCCCTATCAATTCATCATGTTGAGTGACTAATCCTTGGTTGACCTATGAATTTCGATGGAGCTCCTCGAGGTTAGCCTGCAGTTGTTGGATTTGTTATCAGTCATGATCTCTAATTTTCTCAAATTCTTGGCTCATATTATTCCTTACAGTCTATTCCAAGGCTAGTATTTGATCTTGCAAATTCCCCACCAACAAGTTTTTTTGTCTTATTTTCTCTTCCAAATTATCCACAGAACATTGATTTGTAGTGGTAAAGGCACCCAATGAACCTGCAACTTCTTTCACAAATTCTGAATCATCTCGATCATTTCCGTTATACAACATCCTATGCCTTTTGGTTATTACTCTGACTTTATGGTGTGATTCCCTTTTGATGACAGCCCTTCGTTTCTTACTAAAGAAGAAATCTGAAGGAGGCATTTCTTTGGGTGAGATTGGGGTAAGATCACTTACAAGGATGATTTCAAAACTAGTATTTCTGAAGCTAAACTGTAGAGGTGTCAATGATGTAACAGGAGTACCGATCTTTGTAGACTATTTTTTCTCTACTATATTAGCAGCAGGTGTGGCTGGTGTCGAAGGAGATGCATCATGTCCTTGCTTTAGGTAAGTTTTGAGATGAGCTAGGTTTTGGTGGCTTAGTTGTCCTGGCAATGAGGATTCTAATTCTTGTGTGAAAACCTCGAATCTCTTTGGGGTTTCCTCAATATTATGTTTACCAGAGTACCATGGTTCAAAACCTGGAGGCATAGATTCCTGTGCAGGAGGAGCAATCATCGACTGTCCTTGTAGTACTTTTGGCAAACTGTTTCGCCTGTGTATTTGGAAACTGAGGAAACTAGCATGTTGATCTGGGGATAGAGTTTGGAATATGTCATGTGCCTCCTCATACGACCTAACTCCCCTGAATATTTCGTCATATGGGCATTTTTCATGTACATTTCTTTTCATGTTGAATTGGGCCAGGTGGTTCTCCACAATTTTGTGTGGGTCGTGCCTTTTGAATTCTATGTCAACCAATTTCACATCTTCCAAAGTCGCAGCCTCCACTTTGGAGTGACCGAAATCTAATAGTGAAAACATGCCAACTTGGATAGGGAAAGTCGACCATACCTTTTTCTGAGCTACCTTCAGCTCCTTGTTGATGCCTCTCGTTACTGTCTGGTAAGCTACTTCCCTACACACCATCTGGTCTGGTAAAAATCACGGGAGAGAATGGGGAGGAACTAAGCATCCAAAAACCCTGATATAAGATAATTTTTCTTCAATGAACCAATCTACTAGTTTGCCCGGGTTTCCCATAATCCTTTCTGAAATTCGAGGAGGTGGGTAACCATATAGGGCTATATGAACAGGCACCACTACATTGTGACATATTTCGTTAAATAAATCTTTGGCTTTTTCCTCCCATGGCTTGGAATGGTAGAAGTGAATAGGCTCTATATTGGTCGGGGTCCATCTCCAATTCATCAATGGGAAAGGGGTCATGAAACAGATGGCGTCCATGATATACGTAGACATATATAACGGAGCAGGTTGCCCCTTTGATTTCACCATTTTGTATTCAATAATTGCTTTGGCCAAATTATCCGACAACATTTTGGCCCAATTAAAAGTGTAGCCCTTGGCCACCTCTTGCATGATAGATACCCATTCCACCAGGAAATGAGTGGGAATATTCTTCCCAGACAATATACAGAGCATCATGGCTACATAAATCATGTGAACGTCTGACGACATTGTGGCATACATATCATGAGCGTCGGCCATGAACTTCTCTGGGTGCCCCCACCAGGACATGATGATATCGAGATAACTCTTATCGTATTGTATGCATTCATTTTCTTCAAAATCCAACATAAATGCAGCGTTGTAATTATATTTCAGATTGGGAGATAGCTTATGCATTACTTGGAGGTGTTACAGTCGGAAAGAACCAATGGAAACATTTTGATGGTTGATGATGCTCCTGGTTTGGATGTCGATGTTTTCCAAGGCCCAGCTTATCATTTCGTTATACGGCATGAGTCTCGGTCGTGTAGTTATCTTTTGTAGCTCTGATTGGGGTATATATCTATTTTAGTTGCATGAGTATCGTCTTCTTCATCACCAGAATCTTCTGGACATTTTATGATCTCATGTTCCTGAACCTCAAACACCTGCATCCAAGATTTAACAATGTCTATGGCTCGTGGTGTGGTGTCTGACAGAACATCCGCATTTGGATTTAAACCTTCGCCAGCCGCATCAGGATTCTTCATCATTTTTTGTGGTGCCATGATCTCTAAGAAATTGAGTGAGGTTACATGTTGCAGAGAAAATCTGTGAGCTTTTTCAAACTGATAAAAGCTTGATAATTGTGGAAGGTGAAAATGAATTCGAAATCCAAGTGCTTTTATTTAAATCAGATACATTGATTTTCGTATAGCTTCACTAACAAAAATTTATTGACTTTAATGGAAATGTCTACCTGGCGATCCGCAATCCACGTTTGAATAATTATCATTAATTAGTCATAAATGCCATTAATATTCGGCAATTCATGTTTGGGAGTTTTAGATGAGACAGAGTAAGAATTTCCCGAATCTACGAAGGTTAATCCCTAGATAATCGCTATTAAAACCTTAATTAATCATGTTTTAAAAGGTGTGTTAACTTCAAGTGTTTCGGAAATTTGGACTTTGGGGGTTTTAAATGTAGCTCGAGAGGAAATATCTAAAACCCGAAACTGTGAAGTGATTAATTAACTGGTAATCGATTTTATGTCTTAATTAATCATATTTAACTTTAAGTGTTTCGGAGATTCGAACTTCAGATATTTTAGGATACGATGAAGGGTAAACGTCTGAACCCCGAAGTGAGAAGTCATTAATTATCTCTTGACCATGATCAACTTAATTAATTAAATTTTAATACTTCATCATTTTGGTGCTTCGGTGATTTGTGAATTAGTTCTTTGTTATATTTATGAAGGGTCGTCTCCCATAGTGATGTGTCGCAGATGACGTCATTCTAGATGTCATGTCGAGAAAATGGAGGTGCCATGTGTTACATATAATCGTATGAATCTTCAAATGAAAATGTTAGAAATGGGTGCCATGTGTCAACTTGGGGAAGACTCAAAAGATACACGTGTACCACGACTCATGTCCTTTAAAGGTTTAGGAAAGGTGATGAATGGACACTTTCAGGTTTCGGGGCTTTTATCGTTAAGACTTATCAAAACGCCCGAAGCATGAAGCTCCGGAGTGAACTTTAGTGATTTACGTCTTTAACAATTAGGTGGCTCCAAAACTCCGGAGAAATTAGGATCGTTCGATCAAACAGAAAAACTTCATCAACAACGGATATCACGCGCGCCTTATTACTAATTAACCAGAAATGAATTTGATTTAAAATTCGAAAGTTATTTTCTAAGTTATTGTTTTGGGAAAGATTACATCTTCATGAAGTGGAGAATGTAAAGCTCAAAAATTCAAGATTATATGTGTTCCAACATAGGCCCCATCTAGGGATCACATCTACCTGTGAGACGCAGAAGAATGGTAGACCAAGTGTGTTTATTGGGTAAATGGAGTCATTATTGCATTTCTGGGAAACACCTTTAGGGATTAATCATACAAAGAAAAAATGGACTTAGACCAAATATCATAAAACCTTCAAAACACACCTAATCATTGATATCAAGTTAGGCTATTTAACATTTCCCTTTCTTAAAATTGAGTTTGGATCTGTTTAATATAATCAAAATGACTTTAACTGAAATATCAGACTTCGACTAATTTTGTTCGCATCAAGGTTAAGTAAATGTAGCAATTTATTTAGGGAATCCCTCATTGGTCCAGAATGTAAATATTAGCGAAAAGAAAACTAGATGTCAGAGTATGCCATGTAGATATGTATGACAGTCGTACAGATATCATGGGCATTGCTTCACTGTCAGGGAGCCTGTTCAGTACCCCGGTGAAGTTATCTACTTCTCCCATTGAATTTCCTTTCACCACTTCAATTAGCACTTTTTCATTTTGCTAAGATGAGGGCAATCATTATATGAATTTCCTTTCATCATCTCTTTTTGGACAAAATGGGGGCAATCGAATTTCGAATTTCCTTTCACCATTTGTCTTAGACTAGATGGGGGAAATCAGATTATGAATTTCCTTTCACTGTCTGTATTATATTTTTAATGTTTTGAAGTGGGGGTAATCAATCTGTATGCATCATACAAGGGATGATATCTGCTTAAAATTTTTAAAATAAAGGTCTGTCATAATTTTTCAGTATACTTTGAAACTAATTTTCTTCCAATATTCAATACACCTTCACCTATAGGGAAGATTTTATAGGGGTTTTGAATTTGAGGGATCAACCTTCAGTGAATTAGTCAGTTTAAAACCAGATAGAAGAGCTAAATTTATTTCATTTAAAATCAGAAGAACATAAATATTTTTGCCTAATCTCATTTTGAAGATATGTTTTTAAGTTTTCAGAGTTGCGGCGAAATTCTTTCTTTCCATGAAGACTTAAGGAAAGGTAGTGAAAATCAGAAGAGAATAAAATCTCGGGGATAGGGAAAATGAAATAGAACGAGGACTCAGAGGGTCTAATGCAAAAGAATCTCATTTCCACACAAGTTCGTTTCTTGATTATCCAGCTTCTCTTTTAAGCCCCTTTTTATTCTTATTTTTCTTTTTCTTTTTATTTCATTTTTTATCTCATTTTTATTTCATTCAGAGAAGGTTTCAGAATTAAGATGTAATTTCATACTTCTATGATCTTTGATCAGGTGAAAATATCTATATAAGTGAAAACCCCTTTACATCCAGTAAGATTTCTTTGAAATTTTACCTTGGACTAGTGGGGTAGGAGTTCATACATTAGATTTCCTTTATATTTTCAATCAAGTAAATCATTGGTTTATCACATGTTTGAGAGAAATTAAATGTTTGGATACATCTTTATCTCATCAACTAACAATAAGTATTCTGAACGGGAACAAAAATAGGACACGTCAGAAAATTCTGCAAAATAGAAATGATATGCGGTATATATGTTTTTATATATAATTTTTTATGATATCAGGAAACCTAGTTTATTTATAGTAAAAGTAAAATTTGGATAATTTACAAAATAAAAATAAAATTGCAAATCGAAACATGGAAACTGAAACCAGTATATACAATGGACATCTGAAATATGATTATTGCATAAAATGATTTAGGTAACGCCCGTTGATAGGAGCGCCATGAGTTTTTTCATCGAGGTTTTCCAGTAAGAAGGAATTTTTCCCCTCAGTAGCTGCAATCCTGAATGGACCGAACCAGAGATGGTCGAACTTGTCATGTTTCCCTGCATCTTATTTTCTAGCATCCCACTTTAAAACTATATCTCCAGAAAGAAACTCCTTGTCTTTAGCCTTTTTATCAAAAAGGGCCTTCATATTATCTTGGTACTTCTGAAGTTTGTCATCTACTTCGGCCCTGTTTTGTTGGACTTCGATTATTTGATTTATCCTTCTTGTAACGTCATTTGGATCTTGATTTGCATATTTCCAAAGATTCATTAGAGGAAGAGCAATATTGATAGGAAGAACGACGTTAGTACCATAAACCATTTGAAAAGGGGACATACCTATTGATTTCTTGGTGTCGATTCGTTTCACCCATAAGGTGTATTTCAAGTGAACGTGTCAAGCCTTCTTATTTTTTGTCAACACCTTTTTTATTATAGTCATCAGGCGCTTGTTGGATGATTCAACCAACTTGTTCCCCTAAGGATAGTAAGTTGTAGAATG
This sequence comes from Picea sitchensis, assembly GCA_010110895.2. Lineage (NCBI taxonomy): Eukaryota > Viridiplantae > Streptophyta > Pinopsida > Pinales > Pinaceae > Picea > Picea sitchensis. The sequence goes on along the minus strand of SNQJ01S0068255.1, from coordinate 11,341 downwards.
TCCTAACACAATAATGTATTTTTGGAAGAAATTGACCATCACCATAGATTTGAAAGCTTGGGCATTGTCAATGACTATTTTTCAAGGACAACCAAATATTGATGGGATGTTCTCTTCCAATAAATTTATTACTATCAAATCCATAGCATTCCGAGTTGGAATGGCTTCGGCCCACTTCGTGAAGTAATCGGCAGCAGTTAAAATCCATTTAGGTTGGGCTCTTGACTGCGGATGGATTTCTCCAATGAAATCTAGACCCCATTGTTGAAAGGGATATTCTTCTTTGACTGGGACTAAAGGTAGTGCAAGGAGATTTTTCTTACTAGAGAACAGTTGGCAAGAGTTCCAGGCTCTGACCTTGGCATTCACATTAGTAAATAATTTTAGCCAATAATACCCAGCTCTTAAAATCTTGTAGGTCGTTTCCCTCTAGGCATGGTTTCCTCCACACACCCTTTCATGAAATTCATTTATGATGCCTTTTGTTTCAAATTCTATTAAGCAACTTAACAAGAAACCTAGAGGATCCTTCCAGTACAGTTGGCCATCAATAATAATATATTTAATTATGTGTAGCTTCAAAGTTCTCACCTTGGATGGAGTCATGTCATGGGGCACTGAAGGGTAAGGAGGTATGAAACATTATCGCAAAACCAAGCAGAGGAAGAAAACTTATCTTCGATCTGGATCATAGATATCGTCAAGTTCCTCTATATCTGGGATATATCCGTGTGATTCCAGGAAATTTATCTCGAGCACCCTGAAATTTGATTCGGCTAACAATTTCGCCAGGCCCTGACCTTTGACTAGCTTGGTCGATTTCACTTCTAGATCAAATTCTTTAATTTTAGTTAGCCATCGTCCTCTTCTCCCATCACTATCTGGCTTAACTAAAATTTCTTTAATAGAATTAGCCGGCACATAAGTGATTATCTTGGAATGCAGTACATATGTCCTGAAATCCTTGAGAGATTTCACCATTGCATATGATTTCTTTTCAAGTATATCATGTCTTAACTCTACATCCCTGAGGATTTTGCTGAAGAAAGCGATTGGTTGCTTGAATCCTTCCTTGTTCTTTTGCAGGAGTATCGTTGCAACAGTATGTTCGGAAGTGAATGAAAAGATCAAGAATTCCTTTGTATAGTCTAGACTTGCTAACATTGATGCCTCCCCTATGGCTTTCTTGACGCGCTCGAATGATGCTTTAGCTTCAGCAGTCCATTTCAATTCGTTGTCTTTCTTCAACAAATATGTAATCATTTTAATTATTTCAGCAAAATTTGGAATCAATCTTCTTAAAAAAATTATCTTTCCTAAAAAAAATTGAATTTATTTTATGTTCCTAGGAATATTAATTGTGTCTATAGCCTCAACTCATTTCAGGTCAACGTTGATTCCCTCCTATGACACTATATGACCCAAGAGCTTACCTTCTTGCATAGAGTAATGTGATTTTTTAGGATTAAGAGACAAATTGAACTTTCTGCATTTATCGAAGGTCTGCCTAAGGTGTAGCAGGTGCTTTGCATCAGAGTTCGAAAAAACTGTTAAATTATCCAGATAAATAACAACGAATTTGTCTTTCTCACCGACGAACTTGATGTCCATCGCTCTCTAGAAAGTAGTTCCCACGTTCATCAAACCAAATGGCATTTTATCGTACATGAAAGTTCCCCACGGAGTGGTAAACGCATTTTTTTCTTTGTCGTCTTCATGGACAATGATTTTATTGTATCTGGAAAACCCATCAATCATGGACATTATGTTAGCTCCAACTACTTTTTCTAGAACATGATCCATTTTTGGTAGTGGGTAGTTGTCTTTGAGGGATGATCGATTTAAGTTTCTGAAATCTACACAGAGCCTTATTTCGCCATTTTTCTTCCTGACGGGCACCAAATTCGCTACCCATTCGGAATATCTGAGTGGAATGATAATATTCGCATTGAGAAGATTCTTGACTTCCCTTTGTATCACTGGCAGGAGAATAGGGTTTATTTGTTTGATTTTCTGCCTAAACGGTTTGATACCATGTTTCAAAGGAATTTTTTGTTCAATTATAGAGGTATCGTAATTTTTTAAATCATCATAGGACCATGCGAAAACGTATTTATATTGCTTAAGATACTCGGCGTACATATTCTTCATTTGGGTTGGAAGGTATTTAGATATCTTGACCAGTTTAGGATTTTCCATAGTTCCTATATTACAGCCTTCAACCTCTTCGGGTTGAAGTCGTAAGGTAGATTTTAAAGGTATGTCATCATGGTCAAATAATGTCTCTAAGGGTATCAGACCTCTAGGGATCCGATTGTTTTTAAGCACAAGCATATAGTGATTTGTGATCTTATCCTAGAACTTTTCATGGTCTTCACCTTCCTGCATGACCCAGATAGGATCGTTCTAGTTTTCCTGATCTATGTGAGTCTCAGATAACTTGTCGACCATTTCAAAGAACTGTTTAATTTGTTAGTCGTCTTCAAAGACTTGCCAGTGCTGAACACTGTTCGGGATTGAAGGCCCGTGTCTCATTTCAATGTGATATTTCAGTTTTAGGACAGTAGATGGTACAAAGGTTGCTGCAGCTTTGGCTTAAGAATCGACCTGTTGATTTTCCATTCTGGGAATGGAGTGAACGTTAAAGGACGAGAAGAAATTTTCTATCAAATCCTAGGAACAATTTCTATATGCCCTTAGCCTTGGATGCTTGGCTTGATACTGTTGCTTTATTTGTTTCACAATAAGCTTTGCATCACCATAAACTATCAGGTGTTCAATTTTTAACTTTCTGACAGCTTCTAATCCTAAGACTAGAGATTCATACTCACAGGAATTATTTGTATAAACAACCTCCCACTGTAATATATATGAGAAGGGAATAACATACGCATCTCCTAGTGCTACAAATAACACTTCAGCCCCTGCTCCTTCGCAAGATGAAGTGCCATCAAAAAACATTATCCACATTCCTTCTCTACTATTTACATTTTTCTTTTTTTTCTACTTTTTTTTTTCTTCTTCTGTACATTCTTTGAAATCGTCATCTATAGATAATATACAATTTCCTAAGTCCTGATTAGCAACATAGACTAGGAATTATTTGGTTTTTGGGGGTCACTTACAGTATACGCCAGTCCAGTCTCTCTGTATAGTCGAGTAAATTGTCCATCGAAAATCGGGATCATAGCGTAAGTCATATCCAACTGAAGTGATCCTCGTAATTTGGCACCCCAAGACCTGGATAGAAGCATGTCATACTTGGCAGGGACATCAAAAATGACTACATCCATAAGGATACTTTTTACATGGATTTGTGCAAGATTTACTACCAAATCTTTGATCATGCCAAGACACTTAACTTTTCTGGAATCAAACGAGTATAAGTCTTGATAAGGTCTAGTGATTTCAAGGCCCAATTTTTCCATGATAATTTTAGGCATTAAATTATGAGAGGCCCCAGAATATAGCATGCAGTTGTGGAGTAAGTGGTCGTGCATAGTTAGTGTAATATAAAACAGAGCAACAAAATCCTTGGTGTTTTCGATGTGTGGACCAAACATGATCGTAGGTCTTTCATATTGTAGATTGATAACATCTGTGTGACATTCAACATCAGAACAATTTATCAATTTAGCAATTTTCTTTTTATAAATCAGATTTTTTGCAAGCTCAACCAGGGGCATGGGGATTTTAATTTTATTAAGTTCATTTTCTAAACTGAAACCTCAGATTGTTTTTTCAATTTCTCTAATTGGAACTTATGCTTCTATATTTTCTGATTTTTTAGATTGTGTGTCTCTCATTTCAAATGGTTTTGTTCAGGTAGCTTGTGTTTCAACTAGCGATTTAGTAATAGATGCCTCATTTGTTTTATTCTGTGACAAAATATTTTTCGGTGGAACATTCGTAGGATTTTTTTATCTGGGTCTTAAATCATACTTTTGTTGGAGTTCGACCATTATTGAGTCGGCAAGTCCTTGATAGGTAGACTCTCCTATATTGTTAATACTTTCCTCATTATTAAATAGGGGTTATAGGTCTAAAGAATTTTCATAATCCTGCCTAGTTAAATGAGGCTCCAGATCGTCATCGCTAAGGTTGTTTAGATCCTCTTATAACTCCTCATGATTTTGCATGTTATCCCTCTGCATAAAATTTTCAATTTTAAATGGGGCCTTTATATTTTGATCTTCATTTTTTATTTGTCTATGTTGTATTTGAGGGTTACGGTTTCTTTTGAACTGATTCCTAATGTAAGTATCGGGTTTGGCCTGATCTAATTCCATCTTGGATATCTTTTTTGATAAATATTTGATTATCTTGTCCATATCATCCATTTTTTCTTATGTGGACATCCCAAATCCACATGGCCCTCCCTGTTCTTTGAAATGCCTAGGTTCTCTAGTTCCTCTCTCAACTTTGGTTTTTAATTTCTCTGATGCCATCATCTTTGATTCGATTTCTATGGCATCATCTTGCATTCCTGCTAGAGTGCCAGATATTATTTCTCTTAAGAGGAGGGAAAAGTTGGGTTCAAAAGCCCCTGCAAAATTTGCCTTTGCCACAGGTTGAGAGGGTTTGACTTCGGCGGGGATATTTTTGTACAGTTTATTGAACCTATGCGTAAATTCAAGAATTGATTCGAAATTTGTTTTTCTTAAAGCCCCGAATTCAGTCAAATAACAGAGATGGTCTTATTTTCTCCCCAGTGTCCTAAAAAGGCATTTTATAGATCATCATATGACCTTAAGGAACCTATCGGGACTCCTCAGAACCAGGTTCTTACTTTCCCTTCGAAGTTTTGTACTAAAATCCTTGAGTAAAAATTTGTGTGATCAATGCCAATAATATCAACAAATTGATCAAAAAAGGCTATGTGCTCGGTTGCAGTTAAATCTCCTTCCCCCATAAATTTTTGTAGGTTTTTCATATAATTTTTAGGAAAATCATGAAGAACGGTAGGGAGGACAAAGGGAGCATATATGGCATCTAACTTGGAAAAGATTCTATGGGGTATAGGTTGTCCTTGACCTTGTCCACCTACTCCTCCGCCTTCAGCACCACCACCTCTAGCGCCACCTCCTCTAGCAGCAGCCATTGGAAGTCTAAGGGATGAACTTTGGGAAAAAAGGGGATTTTCAAAAACTTTGAGGGACCGAAGTGGTGACCTTTCGACTACTTCGGGATGTGGCAAAGGAAGTTCCGGGAAAAGGTCGTTAGGAAATGAAAAATCTAGAAGAGGAGGAAAAGGGAAATGCGGACTGGTTTCCTCAGACTTACAAGATGTATATATAGGGGAACCGATAGGGGATGAGTCAGGGTATTAAATATTTTCTTTAGAGTTTCGGGAAACTAAAACGTTTACTTCTGGAAAGGATGGAATCGGAAGGGTGTCAACAACAGCAAGTATTGAATGTGATATTTTGTTCTGACTGGTAGGAGTATCATTCAAGTCAATCTCATATTTTATCTCGGTAACAATTACCTCTAGATTCCCAAGCTTAGCCTTGGGTTTACTAGTTGACGCCTCTGCAGAGGATACTTGTTTAAAACTTTCTCCAGGGGTTAATTCTTCAATCTGAACCTTAGAATTAACCTGTGTAACTTTGGGTTGATATACTTTACATGTTGATGCAATAGTCGATTTATGGTATCCCTTTGGTTTCAACAACCTTTCGGGATCTGATACTGGTGTGATTTTCTTATCGTCTGGATTCTTTCTGGTATTATTTCGACTGAATGCTAGTTTTATCTATAGTGGAGTCACCAAGTGAAAGCTAAAAATAAGCCTTACTTGTGTATTCAATCTTTTTTCACTATCAAAGATAGAAATTTACCTTGTCGTTTTCAAAGGGAAAAATAACTTTGTTTCTCCGTCCCCCGCAGCAGCGCCAAAAAGATGTTGTTCCTGAGATTAAACTTAAGGCTCAAAGAGTAATGTCAATCCCCATAAATGTTTTAAAGGATGTTTTAAAAGAGTGTTTTTTCTACCTTTAGTTATATAAGAAAAATCCTTAAATGAAATTAATAATAGGATAGTACAAAGGTCGTATGTTAAGGTCCTAACCCGCACATAGGTAGATCAATGTATTCGGATGTAATAAAGGTCAATATTAATAAGACCTTTCAATAAAATAGAATAAGGCGGATGTAAGAAGACCTAATAGAAGCTTCCG
>SNQJ01S0068254.1:26493-38336 GCA_010110895.2 Picea sitchensis | reverse complement strand
AAGTTTATATTTTCCTTACAAACCATGTTATCAATATTCCACATACTAGAAGATGATTGCTTTAAAATGGTGTAAGTTTATTTCTTTGTGGCATTAAGATTAGTCAAAGTTTCTTGGATTCTATCTTCCATGGAAGAGTTAAGGGTATTAAATTAGATTTAGTTAGAGGAGAGTCATCTAACAATTGCATGGGTATTAAATGAATTTTAGTTGGAGGGGAATTTAATGTCAATTCATACTTGAGGTATCAAATCATTGTCATTGAATGTTTACAAGTGACATGAATGTGTTAAAATCTTGTGGAGAGGTTACTTTGTCATTTGAGATGGGGGAACTCAAATGACCATCAATTATAACGCTTGTGCAAGAAAGAAACTTCTTCTTTGATTTTTGTGCACTCTAGCCTATTGATCACTTCTCACCCAATTTTTTACACACTATAATTGACTTGTACCAATTACCCACAAAATTGTCCCAATACATAACAATCACCCTCAATTCCCTCTTAATCCAATATTCCTACCACCATACGTCCATTTATGATTAACTCATTGGAATCTTATTTTTTGGGGTACTATACAGGACTACCATCTTCTTAGGAATGAATAGGAAACAAATGGATTTGTTGAATGGATACTCTAATGATTATTCATCTACATCCAAAAGAAACACCTCCTATCTTTAAGCATCATAATCACTAGAACAATTTGGTGTTCTCTTTCCCTCACTTGGGGGAATGTTGGTATGACATGGATCCATCGTGTACTTTATCATGGCCATGGTATTGCATTTTATATAATACATGGATTTACAATTTGTTGTGTTGGCAGTTGTGCTTATTGATATATTTGACCATGGTATGCTTGCCTCAGGGATGATTTATATGTGAATGGTTGATTTTTTCTTGCAAATACTTCCTAGTTCCTTGAATTACAACAATCCTCTTAGTACACTCATCGATGGTTTCTATTGTAATGTATTTCGACCATCAGTTTTTTTTCTGACCTCACACATTAGGGGGCATTTTTTATACCTCTATTTGGCACCATAGGGTAAGACAGGTGTAAAGGGACAAAATACACTATCAGATCAACAAGAATATATTCACAAAGAACTTGATTATTAAAAGGACTTCAAGGCCATGATTATTCTAGTAAAAAGAGCAGTGGAGCATTCCTTTCCCATAGATCAGACAACATCAGTCATAGTTTTCCAATATAAAACCTGCGTGCACCCCTTAAAGCTTTGAAAGAAAAAAATTGCGAGGAAAGCTAAAAACAATGAGTTTGTAAAAGCCAAAAGGATTGTATGAAAGCTATGTATGGATCATATTTTCAAGACTTACATGTCATGCGGTCCATTATTATATCCTTAAAGATCTATATGAGAGACAACACTAAGGGAAGGGGGGTGTTCTATATGCAAGCATCCTTATGCTATCAAATTGTACTGAGAATCCTTGTTCTTGAGTTTGTTGCCATTGTTGATTGTTTGGCATCGACATTAGTGTGATCAGAACTTAGGTGAGAACTATTAGTGATTCACTTGATTGTCTTGTCATGATATGCTTATGGATCATGTTTGTTCGACGGAGGTGGAATTGAGGCTAAGGAGGAGGACTTTGGGTCATGGAGGTAGGAGTACAATGATGAATCTCAAGGTAATTATCAGTGTTGTTACTCTTATTCAATAAATATAGTTTTATCTTCTTTCACCTCCCCCCACCCAAAAAAAAATATTTGTTTTAATGGATCTCTTTTTCATCTTTAATAGGGTTTTGTGGATCTAAGTTATCTTGAGATTGTTATATTAAGGTTTTATTCATGAAATTTCTATTGATTGCTTTATGAAAGAATGAGGAACGTATTGCTTGTTGGAAGATTGTGCAAGTTGTTGGGTGCATCAATGGAGATGGAGAGATATCAAGTGAAAGTCAATGGATACTTTGAACAATAATCTAGAATCGTTTATTCTCGTTCTTCCTTCTCTCATTTACTTTTTAAAACACATGTTAGTCTTAGGTGAAAGAAATGCATTGTTCATCCCTTTGTCTATCATTGAATTACACCCATTCAATGAGGGTTTTATTTGTAGGTTTTAAACCTTTACAATATAGCAATGCACACATAGATTCTTTATAAAATAGAAAGAAAACAATAGCATTCATATAGTACTCAAAAATTTACCCTGGAAACCCTTAACTGGGAAAACTAGCAAAATGTTTAGAGTTGGACCTCTGACTCTCATTATATTAAATTCACCATTTACAATACAATACATATGATTCCGCAACATCAAAAACTCTAATCCATCAACCCGGATTGGATTCCTTAACTGGAATCATAATACAATGGACCAAAATACCATTGGCCAAAAAACTACCCAAAATCGGACCAAAAACAACCCAAAAAAAAAATCAAGGGCTCCAGCCCCCCTTGTGACCCCCTGGCACTCGACACAATGTACATTGCATCAATCTAATCATGCAAAGAATATAACTCATACTCGACATGATTTCTTATCCACAGGTAGATATATCTATAACACATGGGGAAGGAACTTAAGGAGTGTAGATGTGATATTCTCACTATCAGTTGTTTTTTGAACAAATTAATAACCCTCTACCAAACTTACCATTTCTCCAAATAATATGCATCTATCTGGCCTTTGAATAAAGGAATTTTAAAGTTATCTTGTACCTTGAAGGGTGTCGTACCTTTGAATTGAATGCTTGTTGAATGTCCCTCTGTCATTGTTGGTCATCCTTGAAGGATTTGGGAAAATTTATCCATCATTTCATTCCTTTGTTGCACGAGGTATTCCTTAAGCAACAACATGATAAGATATCATATTCTATCATATTTTATTTTCTTTGGATGGCAAGGGTGGTCTTTTCCAAGTTCGGTTAGTTCAGGTCTTAACTTCTTGTATTGTAACCTTGTCAAGGACATGCACATAAAATAAAGTGTCACAGAAAAACAAAGATCGGGTTTCTTTGATACCATTGATCTAGCTTATGTGGATAAAAAAATGAATATATAAATAAATATGGAATCACATAGATTTATTGCAAAGAGCACAATATTAAAGCGAAACCCAAACTCTATTAATGAATGAAATAGAAAACATTGCAATATCCAAAGCAACACAAATTGGATAGAATGGTAATAGCTTATTTTTTAAGACAGATATTTCACCTACGCTCATTTGCAAGAATCTCATTACAAGAGGTTGAAATTTATTTTTTAACATAAATTACAAAAACCTAAGAGGTAAAAACAATAAAGATCCAAAACCCTAATCCTATGAGTTGAGGTAGCAAAAGGGTGGGCCTCAAGAAGCCTAGTTGATATCTCATCTTCCTAGGTCCATAACTTTCACATGCAAACTCCATTTGTGGCAATTCTTGGACCGTTACAAAGATTATTCCATGATCCATGTGTTTGGGAAGCCTCACAGTCAAATATTATAGGCTTTGGGGCCTATGTCAACTACCAAAAACACATGAGAAATGCCTGAAAATGCACCACAAGTTTAGGACATGTGAACCATTTTGAGTCAATGTAGAAGTTGATTGACCACCAATATCCACCTAGATCAAATGTTGACCCACTTCCAACAATGGTTATAAATACATCATTGTAGCTAATGACTATTTCACCAAATGTAATGAAGTGATGTTGACTTTTGATAACACTTCTCATACAATTGATATCTTCTTTTTTAACCATGTCATCCTTCATTTCAGAATTGGTGTCTAATCATGGTTCAAATTTATAGAATGAAAATTTTCAAACAGTGGCTTCCATGTTGGGATTCAAAAAAAATAATCCCACTCCCTACATCCTCACACTAACATCCAAGTTGAGGTTGTCAACAAGATACTCAAGACTATGCTCCAAAGGACAATTAACAAACATAAGACCAACTTGCACCACCAATTATTTTCAACTTTATGGGCCTATCAAACATCCATAAAACTGACCACAATGTTCACCCTCTTTCACCTTGTTTTTGGAATAAAAGCATTGTGATGGACAGAAAGTGAATACCTCCTCTGCCTTTAGCAATAGAACTCCTTCTTGACCCCACCACCATGCAACATCAGTTAGTCAAGTTATAATAATTTCAAAAAGATCGTTGCACCACCTAACAGTCCATAGGGGATGGAAAAAATTGCATGAAGGTTCAGTACAATCTACAAGTTCTCCCATATCTTTTCATGTGGTTAACCTTATTCTTTCCTTTGACTATGCCAAATAAAATTTAGGACCTGAGAAGTTTGAATCCTTATGGAAGGGATCCTATGTCATTACAAGCTTCTTAGAGAAAGGGGCTCTACTTGAAATGGTTCTATTCCTGAGCAAGAATTCCCCATAGTGTACAAAAAATCTAACTCCATTGTACCTCACCATTGACTCTATTTTTGTATACAAGACTTTTTATAGGAAGCCATTATTTGTCATATTTTACTATTATCAATGGTTTTTGTTACCCCCCTAACCTAGGGGTAACTAAGGATATAATGTCTCGAGGCCCGTAGGTTGCAGACATGGAGTGTTGAGAGATGGATAGATAACACATCCCACAGAGCCCCTCCTCTTCACCATAGTTCACCATCATCATCATCGGCATCAGAGCAACATCCATTACACCGGCTTGGCTCCCAGAAGACAATAGGTCTTGCTTCATGAGGTAACAAGTCTTGTCTCATGGTAAGAGTCACTTTAATATAAAAATCATTTGAGCATGTTGTAGAGAGTCCTTTCTTGATTATGGAACATTTTCTTGGAAATTATACCTTTTGCCTAATTTCACCTTGGTGGTTGATATGGAATTCTAGAAAGTTGGTAACCCTTAGGAAAAGGGTTGTTACTGGGGGGTTCCTCGAAGGGTCATAGTACCATTCCTCACTCATACATACCATTTTCCACACTTCTTCCCCTCTGTTTCCTCATCTTTTTGGTTTTTGGGTGCATTGACCCCAAGAAGGGCTTGTACCTCATTTCATAGGAAGAAGGGGTTGAAGGCCCAAATGTGTTGTAGTTCACATCATACATGAATGATCTCCCTAAAGTCTTGAGAGCCATAAAATGCTTCTTTGAATGAATAAAGGACTTTTAATTTAAGAAATGAATAAATGATGCCTCGCTTGATGGGGGAATGCATTGTGATGTATTTTAATTTCTAGTGCATATGGCACTCAATGTGTAACTTCAAGTGGCATTGTGGTGCTATTTTTCTTTCCATTGCACATAAAACTCAATGTTCGGACTTAATAAAAAGGAAAATAAAGGGCTTGGAAAAATGTTGCATTGCAAATGAAGGGAACTCAAGAATGCAGCACACCCTTCACAAAGGCACCCATAAATGAGACAATATGAACCCTTGATATGTCAAGAACCCCATACCTAAGAGTCTTACCCCAATACACCTCATAATCATTACATGTTATATATAGGGTCTTCTTGGGAAACATTCCTTGACTTCGAGATTATCCTACCCAATAGGGCACCATGACACCCCTCCCATACCTAAATTTGGAAAAATTTATAAGGTCTTTAAGAATTTGTTTAATTTGAAAAGAGGGGATCTGATGCACATGTTTGGGTGGTTCTTGTATTAAATGTGGCTTACCTGGCATGATACATGTGACTTGTGGATCCTTGGAGGGCATACTTGTTTTTCTTTCCAGGACCTTGCCCATAGGATGGATGCCATACCTCGCATATGGGAGACCATTGATGATGAGAATTGCACTTTGAGAGTGGAGGACGTTGTCTTTGAAGGCATATTAGCATCACTAGAGGATGAGGTTGCACCCTTTTCCACTTGTATGTTTTCCTTTGGAGGCCTTGGACATCACCCATCAGCCCTTGACGTCATCTTGGAGGCTAGGGTTTGATGGATGAGATGGTTCTGGAGGTGGTTTCATAGGAGGAGATGCATGGCATGACACTTTGGAAAATGAGAGCATGACACATGGCCTTTGGAGGCCCAACGTCTCCCTCCCTCATGATTGACGTTGCACTTTGAGATCCTATTTCACCCTTCTAGGACATGATGTCCCCCTTATAGGTTTTATCTCATGTAAAATTTTATTTTGGCACAATGTAAGGGAAGATTAAGAGGTCAACCCTCTTCTATTTTGTATTGACATAATTATGTGGAAAAATTATCTTAGGGTGGTCTCATATAAATATACTACCCCCACTTTTCATTTTATCATCACATCTTCTCACCATTTGTGAGAGAACAAGTTTGAAATTTTCACTATTTTGGGGTTATTGCATGGGGGCTTCACCTTATTGACCAATATCTTATCATATGCATTCATAAAGGGGGTTTTTAAATTATGAAAAATAGAGTCAATCTATTGTAGGTATTGTGGGGGAGATGTAGGCTACGGGGGGGTTATAGGTATTGGGGGGTATAAAAGGGGGTATTTGGTAAAAATAAGGAATATATAGTAAAAATAGGGTTTTTTATTGGAAAAATGTATTGGGAAGGGGGTTAAACGAAATGATTTGATGAGGTGTTTATCAATATATAGTGCAATTAGGGGTATTATTTAATATCCCATGAAAGAACACACTATGTCACATGTTTATTAAGTGGAGACCTCGTGGTTTATTGTCTCTTTTCTCTCATGCGTTGTCTCTTGGAGGTCAAGTGTGGATGCTTCTTTGTTGATTTTTGGATGGAGTTACTGAAATTAGGGTTTATTTTCATGGTGTCTTGGTGAAGTAAGTAAATTTTCTGCAATTTTATTTCATGGTAATTTTACTTGTTCATGCTTGAAACCTTTCTTGGTAAAACCCTAAGAGAGGAGCATAAGTACTTCCTCCTCTCACAAGGTTAATTTTGTCCAAAATTGTGAAGGAATGCTAGCTAGGGTTAGACTCCTAAAGCCCTAAAGTTCTAGAACTTTAGGATTTTGGCTCTAGACTCTTGATTGTGACCTAGTTGAAGTACTTAAGAAGGGAGAAAAGGTTGCTAGAGCCCAAAAGTGCTTGCACTCTAGCAATCCTTCTCCTTAAGGATTAAACCCTAAGGCCCTAATGTGCTAGCACCTCAGAGTTTAATCCCTACCTCTTAGTATTTTCTATCTCAATCTTCAAGCATTATTGTGTATTGTTGTTATAAAGGCTCCATATCCCTCAAAGGAACTAATATACAACTCTCTTGTGGTGAAATTGATCAACAAACACTCTCTTTCTATTCTCTCAATATTTGTACTAATTTTGCTAACACTAACACTCACTAACTCTCTAGTAAACTTGTTGTTGTTGCAAAAGTTTTCTACAACCATCTTATCACACTCTAATTTGTTTCAAACATTGATCTAAAGGTGGTCTAACATACTCAAAAATTGCATTGAACAATTGGATATTAATCTACTAGAAGTCTACTAAGTTTACATTGTTAATTGTTGCAATTCTAAAGCTTAATTATTGTTGTTGTTATAAATATTTTACTGTTGTTGTAACACTATTCATTGTTGCAAATTTGTAACGGCCTTTAGCAATTATTGTTGTCTAGTGTCTTATGAGGTGTTAATTGCATGTTTTTACTTGGAAATCATACTATATATGCCATAAAGTGTTCTTGTTCCATGCAGGTACTCAAATAGATTCATACCTCTTATTCCCTTTGAGCTAGACCTTGAATTTAGGTTACCAAGAGAGGGGGCAATAGGATTGGTTACTAAACTTGCTACTTTGATCCCTTGAGGTCATTAGGGAGGCCTCCCCCACGGTGGACCTCCTCCATCACTAAAAAATGGGAAGTTCTTACTAAGGTGATAGTGGTTGGATCTTCTATAGTTATGAAAGATTTGGGGATCTTGTGTTGGGATTTACACAACTACCTGTGATAACATTTTGGCACTGTTGTCGGGGAGGATCGAGTCATTCTACTCAACGACATACCTTTGGTAAACTTTCTCCTGAAGCCCTTATCTCTCAAATTTATGTGGCGACTCCACTGAGGATAGTTCACTCACCTTCCTTTGATGATCCTAAAGAGATCATCTGGTGACTCCACTGATATATTTTGAGGTATCATCTTGCTCCCAACTTTGTGATATTTGATATTTTCAAGTAATGGTATTATGGCACAATAGTCATTTCACATAACATTTCCCTCCCTGTATATTGAAGATATTTCGAGATATACAAATCACTTTTCTTCGGGATTGGGGAAAAATTGTCCAAAATTTGATGGAAACTCGTCCTTGGATATTACTCATGTAGTGAATTTCTTGAAGTATGTTTCAGATATAGATATAACACATCAATATGTGCTGATAAGATTGTTTTTTTCTCTGGAAACATGACAAAAGGACTAGGTTGAGCATACTCTTAAACCAAAGAGTATATCTTCTCTTACAATCTTCATTGAGGAATTCCTGAAAAGGTGGGCCCCGAGAACACAAAGTTATGAAGACGTTTTCCATCATTTCACAATGGCCCTCCAAAGTGTAGGGTTACTTCCTAGCCTTGAAAAGGAAGAAGAAGAACCCATTCATGAACAAGAAGTTGAAGAGGAGATTCATGAAGAGGGTTACCAATCCCTCGAAGAGGAGCAATAATTACCTCATGATTCTATTGAAGACAACGAATACTTGACTAAAGAATGAGGGCCTGAAGAGGTGAATTATGAGGAAGATTACCAAGAATAACATGAGTTTTCTTGTTAATATACCGAAGAAGAAAATTTTGATAAAACACATTGTGTCGGAGACCTAATCCACGAAGAGGCTCCTCATGAAGATGAAGTGATGGTGTTTTCTCCTCCATTTGACGAATTCATCCAACCTTCCATTCCTTCTGCACAATAAGAACATGATGTGGTGAGTTATTTCCCTTTCCAAGTTCTTGATTATGCTTTATTTCATAACTCGGGAAAGTAAAGAAGTCTTGGATGCATTAAACCCTTCATGTTATAATAAAGGTGATTACGTGATTGCGAATATTGATGAGTTTATACATGTTGGAAGATATAAATGGGATGTGATTTTTCCTGGTGGAGATCCCATTTATGACATTGAAGGTCATTTAAATCATTTCCCTTAGAACAACCATATATGATTGCGACTGATTTAGATGTTTGGAAACATGAAGATGACATGATTACAGATTTGTTCCAACCACCCAAGGATGATTCATTGCAACATTCTCATGATTATTTCTGGTCTTGTCCTGGGGGTTTTGATACATATTCTTTTGAGCACTTGGATTTATTCTACAAAGAATATTTCCAACCGCCTATATGCTCTAACCTTGATGAAGATGAGGTCATGATTTTCCCGGAGCAAGGTTATTGTTTCCAACCTTCTTCTTTTTCTTCATCTTGCTATGCCACTGAGGATGTAGCTAGGAAACATGTTCCTTGTCCTAGGTTGTCTTTGAGGAAAAAAAAATCCTTAGAATTCAAGGGTAGGTTGGATTTTGTAAGAAGAAATTTGACATCCCATTTTTTAGGCCTCCCCTCGAGTAATTTCCAGGCATCTTCCATATTCTTGTTCATCCCTTCTCATACCTTGGGGAGTGATGAGGGATGGGGTAGTCAACCTTCAAGATCTCTGAGTCATCCTTATGAGTCTTCATCTTATCAAAATCCTATTCAAAGATTGATTGAGCATTCTTCTAGGAATGTGACTTGGCATAATTTTGTCCCTCCATCCCACCTCCATGAGTTAGAATTTATGATTGGATATGATATAATGCTGCTCTAAATCATGTTCTTTTTGTGCTTGATTTATACTTGTTTTTTTTTCTTCGATGAAGCACAGAGGTAGATATTCTGATACAAAGTTGGGATGTTTTTATTGTTTATATGATTATACCTAGCATTTCCACTAGCATGGATTTAGGTAGGTAGATTAGGGTAGGCATTTGCATCCTGCATTGCATTGTATATGTCTTGCATGTCATGCTAGTATAGTTTTCATTTTGCTCGGACTTGCATACATATTTTTTATTTACATTATTGTATTTCTTGCATCCTTTCATCTTGTTATGTTAAATTCATATGATTTGCATACTCATATTGATATGTTAGAATAAATATATAAGATAAATTTTCTTTTCAAATTTTGCTCTAGATTTGGTAGTTATTATTTTTTGCCATGTGAATAGGGGGTGAGTTACACCACCCCTCTAATCTCAACAATTTGCTTGAGTTTGTGTAGGCATAGGTCATACTAGGAGATGTTGAGGTTCTCATGCGCTCTACGACAAGCACATGTCCCCATGTGGGAGCCAAATGTTACCCTCCCCAACCTAGGGGTAACTAAGGAGATGATGTCTCGAGGCCTGCAAGTAGTAGACATGGAGTGTCAAGAGCCGGATGGATAGTACAACCCACAAAGCCCCTCTTCTTCACCCCATTTCACCATCATCATCATCGGAAACAGAGCAACATCCACTACATCATCTTAGCTCCCAGAATACAACAGGTCTTGCTTCATGAGTTAACAACTCCAATCTCATGGTAAGTGTCACTTTAATATTGGAACAAATTGAGCATGTTGCAGAGAGTCCTTTCTTGATTATGGATTGTTTTCTTGGAAATTATACCTTTTTCCTAATTTCACCTTGATGGTTGACATGGTATCCTATTAAGTTGGTCACCCTCGGAAAAATCGTTGCTACTAGGGGGTCCCTTGAAGGTTCATCATACCATTCCTCACTCATACTTACCATTTTCCACACTTTTTCCCCTACGTTTCCTCATCTTTAGGTTTTCGGGTGCATTGACCCCAAGAAGGGTTTGTACCTCATTTCATGGGAAGAAGGGGTTGAAGGCCCAGAGGTTTTGTATCTCACATCATACATAAATTCTCTCCCTAAAGTACTGAGATCCATGCAACACTTCTTTGAATGAATAAAGGACCTTTAATTGAAAAAATAAATAAATTATGTCCCACTTGATGGGGGAATGCATTGTGGTGTCTTTTAATTTCCAGTGCATATGGAACTCAATGTGTTCTAACTTCAAGTGGCATTGCAGTGCTCTTTTCCTTTCCATTTCACATAACACTCAATGTTTGGACTTAATAAAAAGGAAAATAAAGGGCTTGGAAAAATGTTGCATTGCAAATGAAGGGAACTCAAGGATGTAGCACACCCTCAACAAAGGCACCCATACATGAGACAATATGAACCCTTGATATGTCAAGAACCCCATGCCCAAGATTCCTACCCCAATCCACATCATACTCATTATATAGTCTAGATAGTGTCTTCTTGGGAAAAATTCCTTGACTTGGGAATTTCCCTACCCAATAGGGCACCATGACACCCCTCCCATACCTAAATTTGGAAAAATTATAAGGCCTTTGGAATTTGTTTAATTTAAAAAGGGGGGGGGTTGATGCACATGTTTGGGTGGTTCTTGCATTAAATGTGGCTTACTTGGCATGATTCATGTGACTTGTGGACCCTTTGAGGGCGTACTTGTGGACCCACAGGATGGATGTCATACCTTGCATATGGGAGACCATTGATGATGAGTGTTTCACTTTGAGAGTAGAGGACATTGCCTTTGGAGGCACCTTAACATCACTAGAGGATGAGGTTGCACCATTTTACACTTGGACATTTTCCTTTGGAGGCCTAGGACGTCACCCATTATCCCTTGACATCATCTTGGAGGATAGGGTTTGATGGATGAGATGGTTCCATAGGTGGTTTTATAGGAGGAGACCCATGGCATGAAAATTTGTCACATGAGAGCATGAAACATGGCCTTTGGAGGCCCAACGTCTCCCTCCCTCATGCTTGATGTTGCACTTTGAGAGCATATGTCACCCTTATAGGGCATGACATCACCCTTCT
>SNQJ01S0068253.1:55842-72563 GCA_010110895.2 Picea sitchensis | reverse complement strand
GTCAAACCACCTCAACCCAACCTCATAATTAAAGTTACCCATTATAACAAATAATTTGACATATATCATACCCTATGTGACATACACGTGATGTATTTCGATTAGTTATCTGCCAACACACATTTACATAGATGTTACACGTTAGTTCTGCATCTTACCACACTAACAACATGTAAAGGTAAGTGGGTATGCCTTAACTTACCTATTCCTGGTTAAATCTATTGCCAGGTGGCGTATGGACAGTCCATTGACAACCGTCATAAGTGATGGTGATATTCCTCTGCATGAAAAGAGCGTGACGCTTGTCCATCTTCAAGCAAGTGAAAACAAACTCCATAACTTTCACCACTGAAAAGTATTACGGGGAAGAGCCTTTCTACTGATGCACCCACGTTTCGCACGGTGTCTTTGAGTTTGGTACGTACTGAGGGTTGAGTTTCCAGACAAACAGCTTGTTTTAACGTGAAACGAATATTCTCTAGAATGGAGTTGAATATTCTTTGGATTTGGATCTGCATTTCCGACGAATACGTTTAGTCCGCGTGCGTGGTTGTAGTCACATATTAATTTCTAATATTATATTGTAAATCAATAAATATTAAACCTGATTTCTATTTGAACTTGCTGGCCTCTATAGCTCAGTGGTAGAGCGTCAGTTTTGTAAACTGAAGGTCCGTAGTTCGATCCTGCGTGGAGGCACTTGCTTGGGTACACTAAACTTTTAACATTTTTACGTATTCGTAAAATATATACTCTGGAATCTTTTCCGTATTGGATCAGTCGTATTTGTAAAATATACTCTGGAATTTTTTCCGTATTAAACATTTTTTCGTATTTGTAAAATATATACTCTGGATTAATTGAAAATATATGAGCCATTGAACATTTTTCGTATTTGTAAAATATATATACTATGGATTAATTGGAAATATATAAGCCATTTATGCATTAAGTAGAAATATATTTTCTTCCATATATTTGGATGTGTGTTTTACTTTCACACATTTTTTTTCTCAATGCTCCTTACATTTTGCTGCAGGTATCATGTTTGATTTTACTGCAGGTATCATGTTTGATTATGATGGAAGCCCTATAACTTGACAATTATTCTTATAAATATTGCATTAGACTATGGTGATGCATCACATGCTTATTTGTATATGAAACAATTATTGTTATAAATATTGCATTAGACTATGGTGATGCATCAGATGCCCAACTTTGTATATGAAAAATGGTTATCCAATAACCTTTTAGAATGTTTAAGTATTCCAAGTACATTGCAATAAGAAAATAGTTTATTTTCAAAATTTACAAAACATTTAATCAAAATGTTGGATGCACTACATCATCTTTAGAATCAACATAGTTATATTCCATGCTTTCCACCCATTTACATTCTAGCTACTTTAAAAATTAGTTTAAGTATGATCATTAAACATTGATATGAATTTTCATTTTATTAATGTGTTATCAGTGCAATTAGACAATGTTTGATTGAATAGCATGGTAACCGCGTAAAGCATAACAGAAATAGAGATCAAGAGATTCAATATAATGATGTTTAACCTAAATGTGAGCTACCTAATGAACATATTAATTAAAATCTTGGTGTGTACTTTTATTTGTTACCTCTAAAGTTGGTTTAGATTGACTAAATTGCAAAGGTTTCTAATTTACTTAGCCACATAAGTTCAACAGTAACAAGTTCCTCTTGAACTTCAAACATATACTTTAATTCACTAAATTATCGTAATTTATCAATGATTGTGGATTATAATGGGTGTGGAATGCAAGGAAGCAAGAATAATAACCAAATTGATTATTGCTTGTAAAGTCATATTAACATAAGCACAGAAATAAAACTCACTTACCAATGATTGAATGTATTCGACAAGATCCTCTTTGTATCTCTCATAGAGTTGGTGTGAGCACTCGTACACATATTTATGTGTGCACATATTGTAAATAGTTTTGTAATAAAGGTTAAGCCTCACCATAAAGTTAAAAGTTGAAAGATTTGAATATAAGGATTACAACAAAGAATAAGCTAAAGAGGGTGTGGAGATCTTTTCCAAAGGATACATATAAACTAATGCATATTGATCTGCAGTGAATGGCTACTCTGGTATTCCCTCCAAGATGTTCTTTAACTTTGCAATACCCTTGTGCATATGATTCCATCCTTACTCTAGTTATACAATATTGTGATCACCCATTCTCATTTAAATTTTATTCAATACCACAAAATTCTACTATGTAAAGATGTTTGTGCCACGTGCACGTAGTTCTCCTAGGGAACATAAGTTATTTTGTGTTATGCCCTCTTCTGCAAGACGACATGGAGCACAATAGTATCGTCATCCGCTATGAAAAAACTAATAGACCATGTTATATCCTAATTCAAACGAATGAGCAAACCTAGTTACAATGTGTACTCGAACTTTTTTTTTTCAAAACCTTTGATACCAACCTATTTTGTAGGACCTTTTTTCTTAGAATAAAATATCAAATTTAATCAGACTTTAATCACAATCAAGGATGTTAGGCTTTAATATTTCGATGGATGTTAGACTTTACTATTTCGATTTTGTGGTTGAACATGTCCATTATAAATTTTCCGGTTCATTTTAATTTTTATGGTATTTACCAAACATGGATCAATATTTCAAAGAAAATCATGATGTTTTCACTCATGACATTCAAAACCACATTCCAAATGATCTTATGTAGGGTCAAATTACTAGTTGATTGCAAAAAATAGGACAGGATGTCAAACTCCATGTAATAAATGTACAAGGATTGCCTATCAATCAGTTTGATGGCCCTTCAATTCATCGCCTCATGCCCTTTCTCAAGAATACCCCCTCCCCCCTCCAAAAAAGAAGTCTCTCAAAGATGTAAAGCATAAATTATTGAATATAAACTAATTCTAAGCATGGTGTCAATCATTCATTTCAAACAAAAAAAAACATTGAAACATATGAACACATACGACAAATACATAAATGGGTCCTTACCAATCGTTGAAACACATGGATGTGAATGAAACATATATAAAAAGAGGTGCTTAATCATTGAAACACATAGACCCTTATGAAAAATATATATAGGGGCACTTATAAATCACTCAAACTCATAGATCCACATGAGGAAGATATACAAAAGCACTTACCAAGTGTTGGGGTTGCACCAGTATATTATATTTTGGATACAACATGCAATTAGTGACATGTGACATTCTCCTCTGCATCATCCAATGAATCAATGTCTCCTTTTTTATTCGATAGCTTTTTCTCTCTTTGGTTAGTTGGTCCGACTTACTCTTTTTATATGTAATGGTACAAGTTTGTTTTTTCTTTATAAATATTATTCGACCTCTCAAATGCCTCTAAATTGTCATAACACCATTAAAATTAACAAACCCTCAGCTTCAACTTTTGAGTTCTGCCACAAATGATTGACACAAACCAAAATTATGACGAGGAATTTACAAAACTTCATACCAAAATTATGATGGGGATTTTAAAACTTTACACTTCATACTAAATTTTGAATTTCGATTTGCATTTTTCAAAAAATAGAAAAATAAAAAAAATTATTTTTTTTTTACTAACAAAAATTGTATGGTACTTCTGAGACGTGTTGGAAGGCTCTTCACGTGCTGTGACAAGCTCAATTTTGATCCCTGGACCCCATATACGTTTAAATAGTGATACTTTACTATATATTTGATTGCACCGTATAGTGACTTTACTAAGTGAGTATAATAGATGGTTGAGTACTTTACTATATATCTGATTGCACTGTATAGTGACTTTACTAAATATAATTGTGATATGGGAAGGATATCCCATCTCTATCACAATAAAAATCAAGAAATTTCGACGCACATGGTTAGTGAGCATCTCTAACCATCAAAGAAGAGAGAAGGGGAGAAGAAAGACCGGGAATAAGAAAGAGAAGGCTACGATTCTCATACCAAGGATTCTAATATTAGCAACAATTACAAGCCATAATAATGATGTTTATACATTACTATTTGAAAGAGAGACAAGTCCATCTATATGAATTAAATGAAATTGCAATGTCGATGCTCCTATTGTTAATGAATTAAATTTAAAAATGTTATAAGAAATGGTGGCTATATCATTACCAATGGTTTTAACAAATATAGAAAGAGATTCCTTTTAATATCAATATGAATTATGATAAAAAGTAAAATTCAATATATGTTATGCGATACAATATTTTATTTACTCTAAATATTTTATTTATTCTGAGAAATTAATTGATTAGATATGATTGATGATTTATGGTTGACATGCTAAATATTAAAGAATTTTATTTACTTAGCTATGACTTCCATAACACCAAAATCATCCATTCTAAGACATTAATTGATTAGATATGATTGATGATTTATGGTTGACATGCTAAATATTAAATAATTTTATTTACTTAGCTATGACTTCCATAACACCAAAATCATCCATTCATAGCATTAAGCACTAAAATCATGGTTACAATGCAATCCTTTGTAAACTGAATGAATGCTTTGCGAGGTTTTGTCTTTTTTGTGTTTAGATTAACCTAATGTATGTTTTTTTGTTTAATTATTTGTACCTTTGTAGAGACATAACCCAATGTTGTCTTAATGTTAGCTCACTCTTCAATGTGATGATGGTTATAATGTGTTAATTTTTTTCTATTCAAATGATAGACGTGGATGGTTTTTTGTGCAAACAAGAGATGTGGAGATATCATTGGATCTGTTTCTTTTAACTATTGATTCATAATCCCATCCAACCTTCATATTAGGAGAGTTTTAGTTTGTACCTTCAAGGCTTTGCCTCTTTCCTTTGTTTCTCTTCTTGTTCTCTTATTGCATATAGTCCAATTTTTTCTATATTTCCCATTACTCTACCTATATTTGTCCATGTCCATGCTCTAGTAAGTTCTACTTATGATATGCCATAAGCATGACTCGATGAAGGGATGGGTGGGAATACCACAATGTAACATCTACTATAGAATGATAAGGCTCATGCATGAAACCAGTGACAATACCCAATGAATTTACAATTTTGTTTTTACAATGTTAGTGTTGTGGCATGGAAGGTAATGATGATTGGGATTCATGATAATGGCTATTTCAAGCTCATGCTACCTTATTCATACCTCCATTCTTGTTGCAAAACGATATAAGAATGATTTGAACATCCATTGTTGTTGCAAAATGACATAACAATGATTTGAAGAAAACCAAACAAGTTTTGTCATGTATCAACGAATATGGCAATGTTTTCATATGGAAGAATACCATCAAAGGTTATGTAAAAACTAGGTTTTTGAGACAAAGTGCTATAAATCCTTAAAAGTGGAAGAATACCATCAAAGGTCATGTAAAAACTAAGTTTCCAAGACAAAGCGCTATAAATCCTAAAAAGTGATTATTTCTTTATGTAATCAAAACATACAACAACCTATAGATCTCCAAGTAAACATGTAGATGAAGATATCAGCACCAACAACTTTGAGTAGGATGTTTTAAAGTCTTTGAGTCCATTCTATTATCCCATCTCTCAACCTATGCCTCAACTTAAATCTATAAAAGAATTTTAAAAAATATAATAAAAAAGTAGTTTTTAATATCACTTCAATTGATGCAATTCATAAGCAAGCTAGTCTGTGAGTTTTCCCAACTGTAATATGTATATATTGTTTTCTCGTTTCCTATATATTTCATTTATTTTCAATACATATCTTGATAATTTTCCATATTACCACAAGAGTATTTTCCATATTACCACAAGAGTGCAACACTCATAGGAATGGTTTTTGTCATATAATATAATTGCAATATTGTAATGTAATTTTTATAATTTAAGATGATATTTGCCATATAATTGCAATATTGTAATTTTTATTTTTATAATTTAAGATGAGTTTTGTCATATAATTGCAATATTGCAATTGTAATTATTATAATTTAAGATGAGTTTAATGTCCCCATCTGCCTAATCTCTCTAAGAGAGAATACCACTAGCCTAATTGAGTTCCCATGGGTTAGGGTGGAAAACAATCAAGGGAACATGAAGAACGGAAAACAAGTCAAGTGGGGTTATTATCCCACATTCATAAGAGAAGGAAAGAAAAGCTCAAGTTGGAAGTATAAAATAAAAGGGGATAGGAGGAGTCTACGATATTCTTGCATTCACTCAATTGGAAATTATATTTAGAGAGCTCTTGAGGAAAGACTCTACGTTTTTTCTGGAAACCCTTCATCTATATATGGTTTCAGTGTTGAAACTATACACCCTAGTCAGATCTTAGGAAGAAGTTTATTCAGGTTTCTTCATTTCAGTTCATTGGATTGAGTTTTGTTCATTCGACATTTAAATTCTACGTGTGGAGGTCGATTTGATAAAGGAGAGTGAGTTTCTTTTGGAGGGTAAGAATTGTTGGTGGCTAAGATTTATCTTGGAGAGGTCGTGTTCTTCCGAAGCTAGAGTTTACGTCTTCCAGGACCAAATCTTTCATTTTTGGGTCAATTTTACTAATGGGGTTGCTCTCTGGTGTGAGCTCGATTTGAGGAGCAGAGAACAAAGTTTTATCACCGTTGATATACTTACATATCCCTGGTATGAGTTCCCTTCTCTAAGCTAGACACATTTCTGGGCATGTATTTCGATCTCTATTGGAGGGACAAATTTTACTCTGTGTTGGGTGTATTTTTCTGGTAGAGGAACATTGGTAGGATTGTTATTATTTTGGGAGACTCTACAATTGTTTATTTACATTATGGGTGCATCATTTAAAAGGGATTCCTTCATCTCCAATAGACATAACTGAAGGTCGATATAGAGGGGTCGAGCCACCACTTGGATGTATTCCATGGTTGTTGTTTCACACAGTTTCCACTCTCAATAGGTCGTTACAGGAGTCAACCATTATCTCACTGAATTTCAGGTGCTATCATACTCTTGTTAARTTCTGGTTGAATTTGTTTGTTGAAGTCATAATCTCGTGGGAGGTTAATCATGCACATGTTGAGATAGTTGTGTGTAGTTTTMTGATTTTTAAATGAAGTAATCAACTACCATTTCTGAGTGTTGTTCCTTCATAAATATATATCAATTTGTAAAATTGATTATGCATTGTTAGAAGGTTTATCCATTATTTAAAATGTCAAGTTTCCATCTATTATTGTTGTGTGCAAATTGTTCAAAGAAACAATCCCAACAATAAAATTCCATTAAAACTAAAAAAATTCCACCTCAAAAACCTAGGGGTACCAAGAGGGTATATTATAATGAGTTTTGTTATTAGTTCTTTAATTTTTATTTACAAATTAATATTGGAGTCAAACAAGGTTTTCCCTTGTCCCCTACCATTTTTGGCATATACATTGACAAGTTAGAAGATTGCTTGGAAGAAGCATCCCTACTCTCACCGGTATATCATCAATATTTGATGATGATATCGTTCTTATGGTGAGGAGTCCCCATGATCTTGAAAACCAACTAAGAATCCTCAAGGATTTTTTCTCTAATATGGGTATTCTTGTTAATACTAAGAAGACTATGGTCATGATCATTAAATCCAATAAGATCACTTATTATAGCTTTGTATATGAAAACAACAACTTGGAGGAAGTGACTTCATACAAATATATTGGAATCGATATTCACCACAAGATCAACTAGAATTATTTCATTGGGAAAAATATTATTGGGGGATGGAAAGCTTATTAAGGGATTGAAAAAAATTGTAAATCAAACGATGTTTGGATATGGGATAAGAAAAAATGCCTCTTTGAGACTCTTTCTACGCCTGTTATTCTACATGGATGTGAATTCTAGGGATGCAGTATCTCTCGTGAATCATGGAGACAAATAGAGAAAGTACAAAATAATTTTATAACCTATAATCTCTAAATTAAAGGAAATACACCCTATCCCATCCCCCTCTTAGAGTCAAGACTTTTCCCCATTGAGAGCATGGCTATGACTAGATATCTAATGTATAAGAACAAGTTAAACAACATGTAAGACAAGAGGCTTCTTGAAATTGCTTCATAATCCAATTGTAACCACCTTCGATTCAAGCAAGGATGACATAAAGATTCCCAGTCTTTGATAATCTATTGGGGAATCATGGAAGACACAATTTTGCAGAATAAGGATACTATTAAAAATATCATTAAATCAAAATTTAAGGAGAAAATGTGGTGTGATAAAGAGTTAGATAAAAAAATAAAATTAAGGTATTATAAGGATGTAATCAACCCTAATCTAGAAGATCAAAAGTATCTCTTTGTTTTTCTTTCTCTTAGATTGTCCATCCTATACCCAAATTAGATCTCAATTTCAAAATATTTGTCACACTACCAACATTCCTAACGTTTTAACTCAAAAAAAACTATGGCGATCTTGGAAATCTTCTCTTAATGGTTTTTGTAACACCCCAGGTTGATCCCTTGTTGTAATTGTACAAATATTTTATAGGTTCGTGAACTGGGATATTATAGGCCAGAGTGCCTGTGTGATTATTAGGCCGAAGATCCTAGATGCTAAAGGCTTGTGAGCCTATTATTGTAATATCTGATCACTCATATTATTAATAACGTACATCATTACTACAGAACAACCCAACAAAAGAGGTGGGGGGATAAACTCTCCTAGAAAGGGTAAGGGGGCTAAGATTCTAGGAAAGGGATAAGCTAAGGGGGCTTAAGCCCAATGGAATGTTATATTAATATTCCTTAAAGATAAAGTTATGGATATGAATATATCCTAAGTTTATTAAGTTGTGACAAGTGAATTTCTTGAGTGTCATGTGTCGTAAAAGACACATGCATATGTAAGAGGGAGATTTAGTATATTTCCAATCATTCTTTTATGATTATTCGATGATTTCCATCATCTGTATCAGGGAAGTGGACTTGGAAGTGATACCTGTACGGGGAAGATATTTCTAGCTAGTGATTAGAAGAAGTGGGTTTCTAGGCCCATGGTCAAAGAAGCGGATTGTCAGGCCTGTGGTTGAAGAAGCGGGTTGTCAGACCCGTGGTCGAAGAAGCAGGTTGTCAAGTCGAACATGAGAATTCTCTCTAGGTGAGAGAACTGTTGGTAATTAATTCACAAGGTGCCAAGATGTAGCTATAGGGCTTTGAGACTCCCTGTCTAGCCTGTTACTGAAGCCCCAAAATGGAAGTGGGGCAGTGCAAGGACTATTGAGTAGATAAGGGGCACACTTCCTAGGGTGGGACATGAATGCGGGGGATGAGGGACTATAGGGTGGTTGCTAGAGTTGGCACCTAAGTCTGAGAATTGTTGTTTCCTGAGAGACCTTACCCTGGATTAGGATTTCCTTTGCCCTGGTGGAGTCTTAGCCTCAGCTCGGGGGTGACCCACTGTTGAAATTTATGATAAGTGTGGTCTATGGCTGAGAGGAATGTGGAAGGTCTTCACACAGTCATTGTTTTTACCACAACATATATGTGTCCATTTAATGAGCATTATTATGTTGTATAACATATGTAATTATGTTAATTGCATTATGTTGTAATTATAATTACATGTTGTTTACTATGGATAATGTATTTATTTCTATTATTGAAATTGTATATGTATGCATCAATTATTGTGTGTTGTTATTATTCTTCTTAACATTGTTCATATGTAGAGCATAACAATGAATCAAAATGGTCTCAGCGATCAGAATTTTTATGTGGCATTTCCCAATAGGGAGTTGGAGATGTTACAAAGTGGTATCAGAGCCCATTTTTCAACATTTAGCCTTCATGGACCCCCTTTAATTGAGCACATAACTAAAATTTGTAGAGTAAGCATAAAAATTGTTTGATAGAATGTCGGAATTAGGATGTCTGCAATTCGTTTGACAAAATTATTGTAGTGGGATGTAGAAGAATTCTTGGAAAATTTCACGGGAAATTGCAATACTAAAGAACAAGAATTAAAATCCCTAATACAAATTTCAAATTGGGAAAATTCGGGCCTCCAAATTGGCCAATTTTCATGTTTACATAGTGTCGTGGTGAAATTAAGCGAAATTGGGCAAACACCCCAATTTCCACAGAGGAAATCATGAGGAATTCGATGTACCTGAGTCGAATTGTAGGTAAAAGGGTCGAATCCATGTGAAAAAGGCCTAAATTGGTGATATTGAGCTGAGTCACAGAGCTCTAATGGAGTCCCAAAATGAATTTCGAAATTAAGCGGAATTGGGAATTTTTGGGTATTTTGGAAATTTTTGAAGTTAGGTGAAATTGGAAAATTTTCGGTATTTTTTTGTATGCTGACATCATCATGACTTGGGGGTCACATGTCAGTTGACTTGGCTGATAGATGACATGTTTTGTCACAATGGAAGGTACACGATGGCATGGTGGCACATGTGGTAGGTCACCTAGCGCCACAGTGGTGGGCACCCTCCTACTGACGAAACTCGAAGCTTGAACTGCATAACTAAATTTCAGGGGGGGAGGTGTAATTTTCCCAAGCCAAGATGCCAGGAACATTGCGTTTTCATGTGATTTTTAAATGTTTTCTAGTTGTGGAATTTCATCAAGGACTTTGCAAACTTAAGTCTCATGAGTTGCGCTAAGGGTTATAATGTGTGTTTGCATCAAGTAAATGATAGCAATGCAAAAATGGAGTATACTCAACAAGATACAAAATCAACAACATAAGCAATGACCATAAATACCTCAGATATGATTTATTAATAATAGATCTCTGACTTCATACAAAATGGTGCATATTTGGAATACATAGATGAGAATAAAGTATATGACTGATAAAGCCTCTGAGATACAAGGTAGATGAAGATCCAGGCTTCCAAAAGCCTCTCCAAGTTTTATACCAAAAACCTAGATGATCCAACTCAATTCGTAGTTGTCATGTGATGTCCTCTCTCTGCATAATGCGCCCCTCCTGGCTATAGAAGGTCAATAATTCAACCTCTATGAAGATGGCCTCCAAACCCTCTAGGAGAGATGCCAAATTGTAGATTGGGACAATGGAAACCCCCTGGTAGAGTCTCAGGCTGAATGATGGAGATCTGATCCCCCAGATGACTTGATCCCCTATCTGCAATGCGCCCTCCTGGCTTTAGAAGACCAAGAATTCAGCCTCTATGAAGATGGCCTCTAAACCCTCTAAGAAAGATGCCAAATTATAGATTGGGCCACTAGAAATCCCCTGGTAAAGTATCGGGCTAAATGATGAAGATTTGACCCACCAAATGATTGAATCCTCAATCTACAGTGCACCCTCCTTCTCTCCAAGTTGTGCCAAGATCCAAGAAATAATATGGCAGAGAAACCTTTTCCAGAAAGGGCTAGGAAAGGCACCCTATGCCCTACAAAGAATACCCAGAAGTACTTTTTCTCAGAATCCTTCTCCTCTAGATCAAGCTAATCCCCTTAAGGTGGTGCACCCTCCTGCTGGAAATCCCTTGAAGTTGTGCCCAAGCTCTCTCTGAACCTGTAACTGATGTAGAAATATCATGTAACTGAGTAGATATGATGTATAATGGTGAGGGACAAATATTTCACCTTCATGACCAAGCATGGATCAAGATAGGTGGGATCTTTCACCACCGAGTTGATCTCTAGGGTTTGTTAAGTCAAAACCCCCAAGTGCATGGGCTCACTAGCAAGAAGCCAGATATCAAATGATAATCAACATAATGAGAGAATAGAGGCCCCTATCTCTCTTTTATCCTCCCTGCTCACCTTGTCTCTCCAAGTGACTTTTACTTTATTTAATTATTAATTAATTAATTAAATCACTTTAATTAATTAATTAAACATTTTACCTCTAAAAAGTAGTTTATCCCTCCTGGTGGCTTCCTTGAGCACTAAAATCCACTCATCATCATCCTATCTTGTAGTGTTATTCCTCCCGTTTCCAATGAGCTATTCCACTAAGAGGTTCCTCCAAGTATTATGGCCAATGTGACCTCCTTAGTGAATTTAATTAACATATAGCCGAAAATAACTCAAAATCACGGAAATCATCGAAATGCAACGAAATCAAATCCAAGCTATGAGGAATGGATCATGATGATGAAATAAGATGAGTAATGCAATTCGGACCCCAAAAAAACCCTCAAAATCTCATGTACTATCTATAACCTCCATCTGGCTACTCTGGTCATCATAACACTCTGTAATATAATGATGTCCCAAAGTGAGGACATTATAGTCCTCCCTGTTAGAAAATTTCTTGTCCTCAAGCAATAATTGAGTCAATCCACATATAATGTCGGGATCCCATGTCCACCTGTGGGACACACCATAGGCTCCATCCAAAGATGAACTATCACACACTCCATCCCCTGGGTCCCATATCAGGACGTGAACTACAATACCTTGTGAAGCATAATCCTGTAACATAATAATAGGATGAATCTCCTGAAAAGGACACATGGCCTCAACCCAGACTGAGTCCATCCTCCAATTCTATACCAATACCAACAAGGTCTCCACCAACTACACATGTTGCTACCATAGTGAGGTATGACAAGACCTCAATGAATCACCCTCAAGTGACATTCTCTCCTCAATACTGACGCTCAATGGAAAGTCAAAATAACCTTCCCCTGCAAGGGTCCACTCATCTCCATCAGTCAATGAAATGCTCAACCCTGCAATTCTTGGGTCCCATGCTAGTCCCTTCCAAATATTACCACATTGGCACTGCACTACTCTCATCATGACTATTTGTTGACCATATACATACTGGATCCCCCAGTCCTGGATCCTCAAGCTAGAATACTTATGGAAACTAGCCCTGCTGTCCAAAAGTTGCATCGGTAAAAGTACCTCTGTGGAAGCAATATCTTCCCAACCATCTCCATACTCAATCATGAGTACCAAAAAGGAGAAATTGTCTTGCTCCATAGGAAAAGCCCCTGCAAGCCCGCTCAAAACCATCCCAGAGTGGAGTATGTGTCTCTCTAGTGCAACTTGGGCCCTCATAAGGTGAAACAACCTACTAACCATGTGGACTCCTAGATCCCATGGAAAACTTGTAAGTTCATCACTTCCAATCCCCACTAACTTCTCTTGTGTCATAGTGCTGCTAACTGTCGAAATACCTCCATGCTCATCCCCATGAGAAACTAGATCTGTTTCACCCTCTAAGATGTCTTCTATCCCATGGGCTAATATTCTCATAATCAGGCACAAGGTCTCAACTGTCTACCTCCGGTGATCCACCCCTATGTTGTTGTGTGCCATATGAACTCCCCTATCAGGGGGTCTCGACCTACCAATCCTCCATGTCCTCTGCCACTATCTATCTCCCCTAATGTTATTTTCGGTGATGAAAGTGTCGAGAAAGGTTAACAAAAACATCTGTAAATGAATGTAGGACTGGAAACTATCATATGCTTTCGTCAATCCCAAGGTGTAACACCCATGTTTCCCCCAGCTTGTAATTAATCATAAAATAAGATTACCATGCTAAGGCATGTGGACAATGTAAATGTATTATTTTTTGAGTTTCCAATAACTGACTGTAGGGGTAAAGCCTTGAAATTACTAGCCATGATATCACCAGAGGAAAGAATTTGAAAAATATAAGAGAGGGTTCATTATATCAAATAACCCCAAATTTCCCTTGATGGGGATAATAAATCTCCTTCGGATCCCAAGGAGAGAAACCGGTTAATGAAGAAAGGACCAGTGGTTGAATTATCAACCACTCCCATGAATGGGAGTATGGTCTAACTATAGAATGTCAGCCTGAAGTACCATTGGGTATGACAGACCAAGATGGCCTGAGTTCCCTTTTTACAGAAGGAACGGGATGGGTCGAGAACCATCCTAGGGAAAAGATATAATAAAAATCAGTGAGGAGAATGCGTGGAGCTCTCCATCGGAGGATGAAAAGAAGGTCGCAATATTGATTCTGAGTGAGCATATGATAAAACTTTTCCAGGGCCATAACAGAGAAAGAAATCTATGAAATATGCAGAGAACAGAACACGAGTAGAAGCTAAAATAGAGAAAGAATCCTTGAGAACCGTGAAAGTTCCCTAGTGATATCATAGCTTGGCACAGGGGTGGCCAGAGTGATAAGAATGAATGCCTCTAAGCCTATGGTTGGGTGGAAGGACGAACACCCACAGTCAATTAGTTGGCTACCACATGTAATAGATAAGTAATCGCATATCTTGTGTATTTAAGTGGTACTGTGAATTAAAATTGGATATCCTATGAATGTTGCAGGGACAGATATGTTAGCTTAATGATTTATACTGTATCCTATTTTGGTGTCTGCTTGATTGTATAATTAGGCAAGTAGGAAATTATATGGATGGGATATGTTTTATACTCGTAAATGTTTGTGTCCTGCGAGGGCTTAAGCTAGAGCCACAAACTGTGAGTTTGTCGACCTTGGGCATAGTTTCATGTATGCGTGTCGACCCTCCTAGTCATTCTGAGTCCCTTGGAGGATGGAGTCTGTTAAAGCTTAGGAGAGACAGTGCACGTATGCGCAGGATCTTTGCAAGGCAAGCAAAGACCAAGAACTTCTTAAGTTATAGAGATTAAGGAATGAGTGTAAGGGGTGTGCGAAAGAATTCTTCCAAGCATTACGTTTAAGAGAAAGAGTGCAAAGATCTTAAGACTTTCAAAGCCAACAAATCTCAAGAAGAATAGCAAGTTTTAAGTATCAAAAGGGAAGGTTCCTCTGTTCGGAGGATGAACGAACGAGAACTATTCGGGAAGAGCCAAGGTTCGTTGTGACTGTTGGATACAGGAAGGAGTGCGGGATTCAACCCCTTGAGTCCTTTGGACTTCGCAAGTTCGACGAATTAAGAAAGTTCATCGCAAGGGAAGTAAAAATCCATGAAGTCCTGAAGTTAATCTGGACCTTAGATATGAGGATGCTCGGGAGCCATCCCGACTGTCAGATCTATGAGGTAATCAGTCCGGCACTGACCAACTCTAGGAGATTTCAATCGAAGAGTGAGTCAACCTCCCGAAGTGTCGAAGTGTCGAAGTCCATCCTAGTCGTTGATGCCAAGAGACACGTGGCACCAGATCCTTCGCTTCAAAGGTTTAGTGCTCTGAAGGAAAATGGATTGTGTGAAGCGAGAAATCCCAAAGGCCGAAGTGTCGGAGTTCATCCTGACCATTTATAGTAGGGGATGAGTGTCCGAAGATCTGGCAGTCTAGGAGGATTACACTCTGGAGGTTTGCGTTGGTGAGCACATTGAGATTCCCGAAGCATAAAGCCTCGAAATGATTTGTAGCCGTCGATTCGTGGGAGACACACGTTGATATATCATGAACTCCGAGTGAAATCGTTTTGGGAGAAGGTGAGTGTGGAAAGGTAGAAACTCTGAAACACTAAAATCCATAAGTAAACCATGACCGTAGATCACTAGAAGGGATAATGGTGACATATCGTGAACTCCGGGTGGAAGCACTCTGGGAGAATGCGAAGAAGAAGAGTTTGAAATAACCAAAGACCGAACAACCGAAGCAACCGAGAATCGTCGATCTGCGGGAGGACACATGTTATCAGATCATGAACTATGGGTAAAACCATTCTGGGAGAAACAAAGAGTGAGGAAAACTGAGATCTGATATCTTTGAAGGCTGAAGTATCGAAAGAGATGAGGGTCGTTGATTTAGAGTGGACATGCGGCAAGAATCCGCTTACTTCGAGGGGAAGTGAAGTCTGAGATTTGAGATCTAAGAAGTTCGGAGACCCGAAGGAGATCTCAATCATTGATTGAGAAGGGAGCTGAAGGACCATTGATTTGGTTGAAAGGTCCAAAGTCCTGAAGTGGAAGCAGAACCATTGGATTGGGAGGATGCATGGTAGACGATCTACCATTTCGGAGAAATCAATCCGGAAGAAATGAAATTTTGAGAATTGAAACTCCCAAAGGCTGATTTCATGGAGAAGATCGTAGCTGGAAATATAAAGGGACAGGTGTTAACAAATCTTCCATTTTAGAAGATTGTCATATGGAGAAAAGTAAATATTTGAGAGTTGAAAACTCTGAAACCCAAATTGTGAAACAAATCATGTCCATTGATTTGAAAGGGTCAAATCTGATCCACAGGTTCGAAAGGGACAGATCTAAGCCATTAGTTCAAAAGTATCGTCAAGATCGTGAGATCAATGGTCATGTCACATTGCAGGGACAGAAGGTGTTCGAACTTTAAAGAGTTGAGGGTGGGTCACAATCAAGACCACAGTATTGACAAAAAGACACGTGGTGGATTGTGGTGAATTGTGGGGAGAAAATCAATTTGTGATGTGAGTGGAAAATCCCACTTATGGACTTATAATTTAAGGGCTCTAATCATGCATGCAGAAAATGACCATTTAAAGGCCGCTACTTTTTCCTATTCCCCCAACACAAATCCCCACATTCATGCAATACAAAGGTGCAAACAAGATTACGTATCTCTACCTTAAATCCTTCGTTTGATGTCGATCCCTTCACTTTCACTCGCTCCTTGATTGCAAGCCTCTTCCCAAAGATGAATTGCATTCACACATGGACAAACAGAGAGTTGGAAACATGCATTTCATATACTAATTGTTGGGTTAGATGTGACAATATCATAAAATAAATACACAATTTGAACACATGATGTGGTGGGACGAAAAAAGTATTCCTTTTTGTATTAATCTTCACAAGAGTAAACTTACAATATGTGG
>SNQJ01S0068253.1:28781-55832 GCA_010110895.2 Picea sitchensis | reverse complement strand
TTTTCCTTTCTTAAGTCAACTTAAAAATATAAATTTTAACTTCTTGACTTTTCCCCCCTTCAGTGTGAGACTATGACCTAGTGGGGGTGCCCAGGCCACTGAGTCTCCTCATTACCTCTCTAAGAGGTGGGGGACATTACAAAGAGCTCTGAGGTTTTGACACGGGACTTAGAAGCCTCATTACCAGCTCAACTAAGATCCCAGGCACTAGAACAAATTAAAGCTTACATAAAGTGAGGACCTGATATACCACCTTCGACACCAGCCACACCAGCTGCAAATATAGTAGAGAAATAACAGTCTACAAATATCGGTTCCCCTATCACATCATTGACACTTCTGTAGTATAGCTTCAGAAATCCTAGTTTTGAAATTATTTTGGTAAGTGATCTTACCCCCATCTCACTCGAAGAAATGCCTCCTTCGGATTTTTTCTTTAGTAAGAAATGAAGGGCCATCATCAAAAGAGAATCACACTAGAAGGATGGAGTAATAACCAAAATGTAGAGGATGTTTTATGACGGAAATGATCCCAATGATTCATAATTCGCGAAAGAAGTTGCAGGTTCATTAGGTGATTTTTCCACTGCAAATCAATGGTCTGTGGAGAATTTGGTTGAGAAACTAAGACATAAAAGATTATTGGTGGGGTAGTTGAAAAATCAATTACTTTCCAAGGAACAGACTATAAGGAATAATATGACCCAAGACTTTGAGCAAATCAGAGTTCATGACCGACAATGAATCCAATAGTTGCAGGCTAACCTTGAGGAGCTCCATCGAAATTCACAGGCCAACCAGGGTCTAATCACTCAACGGGATAAATTTATAAGACAACTGCAGGCTAGATTGAAGGTGACCGAAGGTACCTCCGTAGAAATTCTGGCCTTCCAAATTCAAGCGTTGGAAATAAATGAAAAAATGGGAATGGCCCAACAGGATCTTTTTATGAAAGTTGATGCCATCCAGAAGTGATATCAAGAAGTATGCCTTTCTCTGAAGGATGTCTGTATCAAGGAAAGAGAAGATTGCTTAGCCCGAGATAATTTTCAAGAATCCATCATATTGGCACAGAAAGATAATATCCCTGATTTCCCTTTTCTTTCCCCTTCTGAACAAATAAGAGGTGATATGGCCCTGAAGGCGTGGGAAAAAAATTTGGCGGAGAGCAAGAGATTAGTCGGGGAGGTAAAAGGCGCTTGCCAAGAAGCGTTATTATCATTATATAAGAGATTAATTGACTTTGAAGGAAGCAATATCGTGGAGGCCCTGGGGAAAATCGATATTGAAATGAATCAGGAAAACACCAAAAGGAACAAAGAAGAAACTCTGGAAACTATTCAAGAAATGAACCAGATTGATCTTCTTAAAATAAATAAGTGGCTAGTGAACCCAAGTTCATAGTTTCATGCCTTAGCTCAAGAGGTGAAAATAATCCAAGAAATGCTACCTCAAGTAGAAAGGAAACTATACACTTTCGAGTTGAAGGAAACAATTGAGCCTTCAAGGTTGGTGGTGGAATTTTTAGATAGATGCAACCAATGCATTGAGCATGGAAAATAAAGAACAGTTGGGAGAAGATAATAAAATGTCATTGCATTACTGAACATAGATGGAAGCACAAATGACAACAAATCTACAACGACCAAGACATCATGCTAAATTATTAGGAAGACCAGACGACAAATGTGTCACGCCTAAATAAATGAGGAAAGGAAAAAAAAATTCAGCAAGTGAAGAGACAAAAGAAAATGCTAGCAAAGCTCATCGGATTTTACACACTGCTATCTTATTTCTGAATTATATTATTTTAATTAAATATTGTAAGAAGTCCAACTGTTTTGAGTTGTGACGGATTTTGTATAAACACATAGATTTAAGATCTATTCTAGGCTGCTTCTTGCCAGATGTAATAGAGAAAACTCTCCTTTTTGAGTATTCATAAGAAGTACAGACAAAGATTCCAAATTATGTTCAATTTGAGTTATGTGTATCTCCTGTATTTACATATCTCTGAACTTCTTTATGTAATTCCTTGATAAGTGATTGATTGCAATTTAGTATCACAACTATTGTAATCATATTATCTTAGTAATTCGTTAAGTAAGCAGTTTTCCCTCTGTAATTGTTGTAAGTAATACAAGACTTGCAAGCTAAATGAATTACCACATATTATATCATGTTCAAGGGTGCACTCTCCACTTTTTTTCTACTGCAACAAGGTGAGACTCTTCAATAATTGATGCCTTGATTTTTTTAACATTTTTGTAAGTTTCTCCCACACCATTCGATATTATAATTGTGACTCAGACAATGAAATATGACCTATGTACTGTCCTATTATTAATTTTATTTAAGGATATTTTCTTATATAACTAAAGGTAGAAAAAAAGTCTTTTAAAACCGCCTCTTTAAATTTTCCTGATGCTTGACATTACTCTTTGAGCCTTAAGTTTAATCTTGTTGGCACAGGGGAAAACCTAGGGATCAATTCTTAATAGTGCACCAAAAAAACCCTAACTATTGGCCCTTTTAGAAACACCTGCGAAGAAAGCAAAGTCTCACCCGAGGTAGAATCAAGGGGGGTTACATGATGCAAATGTTTGTAACCAGGCTGGGACATAGATCTGTGATAAAAGAACTTTGTAGAATGTTCTATTAACACTTAAAAGGTGACATGCATTAGTTTCTCAACATCACAGAGCATAATCTAAGATAGATTGGCGTAGTAGCAACGAATGATTATATACCCTAATCACTTAGCATGATAAGTTAGATCTAGCATTTATTTACCCTTAACACAAGTAAATCACTTAAGCGTAAAAGATCTATCTATTACACAACATAATCACAACACTTAGCAGATTCATAACAAAAATAGCATAGCACAAGCAAACCATGAGACACTATATATACGTGGTTCACCCTAGTGTGGGTCTACATCGACCAAGTGCTTTGTCTCTTTATTATTCGTTCGAATATTACATTCATTCACTCTTGTGCACTAAGCCACATAGTCGAGCTTCGCACCAAACAGGAGATCTGCGCACTAAGCACCAGATCCTCCTTCCAAAACTAGGTCAAGGCACAGAACCAACTCTCTATCGAGCACAAAGACTTAACGCGCATACATTCCATATCGCAAAGCAACTATGTTCATGCATAACTACATTCACTTCGCTTGCTAGCTAGATAGCTCACTAACTAACTACTTCTACAATACATTCTTCTTTATTTATATTTGACAACCCCTTACAATAAGGCCTAAACATGGGAAGATCCCATGGGCCGAATTCCCATAAACATGTTACAAAACCCTAACCCAAAATCGAACGCTCCTTCCTCGACCACCATGTCGAGGTCCAAAAGTGGGTCAAACCTGACCAAATTTTATCCAAAACTTGGTCGAAGGCCAACATGCCCCCAACACTCACGTGTGACTCATCTCGAGTCACTCATGTTTGGACAATGCTGCTTCGAAGGCCTCAATATTAACTCGACCTACCTCGACTTGCTGCTTTGCCTGAGCCTCCTGCTCAACGAGCTCCTAGATCGTCTGCTCTGTAACAAGCCCTTCTAGGCATTGTTCTACTATTGCAACCACTTGATCTAGTTGTGAGCCCTGTCCATCAATCTCTTCCTTGTAAGCTTTGTCTTGCACAGGTTGTAGCTTCTGCATGAATTCCATCACCTTACCCTAGAGGGTAGTGATTTTTTGTTGTATTGTGCGCTGCTTCTGGGATCTATTCATTCTTTCCACTATGGTTAGCAGCTTCATCTGCGCTTGCAACGAAAATTATTGTTGTTGCGCCTCTTGTAACTGCGCTTCCAGTTTCCTTAGTTTTGGATCCTCGGTGAGGCGTTCATATGTCTGGGCGCTCTTATCACTTATTTTTTTACATTCCGAGGCGAGGGATATTATTCTTACAACTTTGTTCTCAGCGGACTCCTCCCTCTGGTCACGCACCTCTTGTGGGGTGCTCGGTATTGTTTGGGCCTCCAATTATGTTATCCTAGCCTAAAGTTGTTGGATGACCTCTGCGATCTTCACTATTTGAACTTCGACTGGATCTTTCTCCTCCTGTGTCAAGCCTAGCACAGAGCGACATGCTTTACTTACCACTTCTTTGACCATGGCCCGCTCTACGAGAAACTGCTCTTTGTCCTTATGTATCTGGGATTTTTCCTCTTGAAGCTCTGCTTTCTCACTTTCCTAGGCTGCTATATTGTCCTGTGTTGCTCGTAATTGTGTTAAGACTTCGTGTTTCTCCTTTTTCAAGGCTTATGTAGACTTCTCCTTCTCTTCCTGATCTCTCTAGAATCAAGCCTATGTTTCATCTACGAGCCTTCTTAATTGGGTTGGTTCATCCCCCAATTCTACATTCTGCGACGAGGAAGGCGCAGTAGGTACTACACAAACCAAATGAACAACTTGTTGTACTTCCTTCAATTCCTTATAGATCCTTCCATATAGTTCCTCTTTCTTCTCTTCATATCTATGCAATATGTCTTTGGATGCATCCTCCATATCTTCGTGGAACAAACTAATGTTGTCCTCAGTGAGAGTGGCCTCCAACTCGAACTTATTGGCGCACGTCTTCTTCCTTGTTGAAGTTTTCTTCGGAGAAACTTTCCTCTTCTGCAGTGTTACTGTCCTAATAGGGGGATCTTCAGGCGATGTAGCTTCACCTCCTCCTTGTTCTTCTTCTCTTT
This sequence comes from Picea sitchensis, assembly GCA_010110895.2. Classification (NCBI taxonomy): domain Eukaryota; kingdom Viridiplantae; phylum Streptophyta; class Pinopsida; order Pinales; family Pinaceae; genus Picea; species Picea sitchensis. Next base: position 51,119 of record SNQJ01S0068253.1, on the reverse strand, counting down.
CATCTCCTCCTCCCTGTCCTCCTTCTTCGTCTTCTCCTCCTCCTGGCGAACCAGACACGTTATCTTCAGAAGCGTTGTCCTCCCCATCGCTCTCTATGTCTTGGATTTCATCCTACGTTTTCTTCTTCTTCGTCCCACTAGACTGTCTGACATGCTCAACTCGGGTAATTATGGGGCTTCCTATGGTGTCAGTGTTAGATAATTCTACATCAATGACAGGTACAAGAAAATCCTCTGGCCATTCCTTTGTAATTTTCTCCATAGCGTCATTTGTCAACTTGTAGTACAACTGTAATTCTTCCTTGTTCTCATCTCTACACGCGGTGATGTAGATGAAATGAGGATCAACGCGGAACTTCGCTATGGGTTAGTACTGGTGCATGGTGCACGATGTCATGTGCGGAAATGATTTGATGGCGACATTTAACTGTTAATAATATGCATGAAACACTACATTGGACTGCCACTGCTTCGTCATGTCATTGGTATACCATAGGGTTGAAAACCAAGCGACCAACGGCTCCGAGGGTTCGATCTCTGGGAAGGTGGCTCCTTCAAGCATTTTCCAAGCGACAAATGCGATCAAAATGATCATCCAATTGTAATGGAATTCATATCCCAATTCCTGGGCTTCATAGCAATCCTTCTCTAGCTCGTTGACGAGGTAGTTCACCCATTTCATCTACATGCCCTCCACACATTTTCCTGCGAGGTCCACCACGAACCTGGTGACCTATGTGGGGAAATTCTTCCTCACTAGCTTGCCAGCTAAGAGTTGGAAAGAGAGTTTCATTGCGCCATCCTGTATAGAGGCTACCTTGTAACCTCGCTTTCCTTTATCTACCTCTCCATAAGCTTCTTTGGTGCATTGCGCCAGGGAACGGTCTGAGGCCTTCCCTAGATAAACCTGCTGAGGGTTAGGACCCTTCACACTTAAGCCTGTAATCTGGTGGATCAATGTCAGATCCACAGTAATCCTTCTGTAGAGCCACATATATCCGCCATGATAGCACGACTGAAGGAGTTTAACGCAAGCATTAGCCTCCTGGTGGCAGCCAAAATGTGGGATCTTCATCACATTCAACACAGTGGACTGTGGCAACCCCTTAATCCATGGTTGTGAGACGAGGTGAGGTTTCTTTTCAGTTGTCTTCATTAAGTATCTGTGGGGCGCTAACATGGCATAGCTATTCCGGTCTCCTAATTTGAATTCGTTGTTCTTCAATAGTGGGTTCTGTCCTAACTGACTCCCGACTATGCGAATTCCTTTCGGAATGTATGCAGTAAAAACAAAGTACTCAAAATCTCAGGGGATACTGTCGCAGTTAACAACACCAGCCAAAGGTGGGATATACTCAAGTAGGATTGAAGGGATCTGCTTCGCATTATCCATTTCATCGTGGTGCTTACTTCGTTGTTCAGTTATGGGGTTGACAGGACCGAAGCAACGTCCGATCGAAGGGGAAACCTGCAGTCCCCTAGTCAATGATGCTTGGATACCTTCGGATATCAGTCTGTCGGCCATTAGTTTCCTAAGGACTTCCTCGACAAACTTATTCAATTCACTAGGTTTGCCCGACATTTTATCTTTTAACAGACAAGCAGGGTAGACAACAGACGATGGGGTAGACAAACGGACAGGCGGGGTCTAGTTCCAGATAACACAGCTCGACACTTGAACAATTATCTTCTTAGATCAGTCAATCACGGGTAGAAAAAAGTGGTCCCAGCGCAATGACTGACGAGTCAAATAAGCGGGGTGTCGTGACGGATCTTCCAATGGCCAGGAAATGATTTCATCAATGTAAATTTGTCCGTTATGGAACGATCTCAATGTCCAAAGGCGGTACATAAGCCCATAAATGTGTTTTCTAACCATTCTGGAGTGTCATTCTAACGGTCGGGGCACCTCCAACAATCATCTAACTTCTCCATGGCAAAGTCCATTCCTATGCGGACTTGTTGTTCGAGCGAGGTTCAAATCCCATGAACCTACCTCCTGCGAGGTTCCAGTCTACGAAGTCTTCCATCTGGTTTATGTAGCTTCTTGTAACTTTTCCAACTTAGCTTTCTTTTTATTGAGATTCCTTGCCTTCTTCCCTGTGATATGAGTCTCTCTAACTGTTTCTGGAATCCTCTTTCCATTTTTATTCTTATCTTCCCCTAGCACAGTGGCTTCGCACTGTTGAGGTGCCCTCAAGGATTCCGAAGTTAATATCCCTTTTCTTAACACTTCCTGAGTGGACATACTTCTTTCTTGAATAGATATGTTCTTCAAGCCTTCTTGCATTATTTCAACCTTGATAGCTAATTCTCTTGCCTCATGTCCCTCCTGCGTTGTTACTTTGCTCTGTTGCTTCGACTTATCCTCTCGTTCTTCTATTAGTCAATCTATTTTCTTAGCTATGAAATCCCTTAATTCTTTCTTTTTCTTTTCTCTAGCTTCTTCCTCTTCTTTCGTTCTGATCTGATCCTTATCAATCCAAGTCTTACCAAAGAATAGTGGAAAAGGGGCATTGTCCCCAACAAACCTAATGCTTAAAATTCTTCTTCAGTCGATGTTCCATGAACAATAATAGGTACATTAGTAACTCTTACACATAAGGTTATCATCTTTCCCTTAAACAATCCTATCCTCCCTAATGAAGGTACCACAGTAGGATTTCCCAGAATTTCCCAAGTCTCTTCTATCATAATATTCACTTGTGTTTCCTCATCCAAGACACAGTCTATGTCGAAGTCTTCTATTCTTGCATTTATGTGTTGTTTTGCTTTCAGGATTTCTAGCAAACTGACATCTTTATGAACATCCATCGTTTTTTTCAATTGTAATAACGTAGTTTGAACTTCCTCTGACCTTTTCTCTTTATGAATTTCTAACATGCCCTTAGTCTCTTAACTTTCTTCATAGTTTCTTTGTCTCATGTTCATTCCTTCAACTTTAGCAATAATCCTTGGACAATCCTCAACCTCATGACCAACAACCTTACAACAAAGACAAATAGGGCCTACCTCGGGACATTTCTTAGCAAGATGTCCCGGCCTTCTGCAGTTATAACACAAAGTCAATCCTCTTTTTCTCTTAAATGTTCCCCAACCTTTTATGTATTGCGCACTTCCCCTAGGGTCATAGTGTTGGACCTGCAATCTGCAAAAAATATTTCTAGGTTTATGCATCCACTTCTTAGTCCAAAAAATCTTTCTATGCATAGGAATAACATATCTTTCTTCATTTTCATTAAATTTACACAAATCAACTCTTTCTTTCAACTATGCCCTAGCTTTCAGGCTAGGAAAAAATCTATTAAACATACTTAAATTCATACTTTCAAAACAAAAAATTTCTCTTTTCCTTCTCTTACCAAAGAACAAAGCTTGCTTCTTTTAGGATCTTACCTCTTTTCTTCAGGTCAGCTTACTTTCTTAGCACAAAGCTTTGCAAGTCAAGTAGAGTATTGCGCACTTCAACAACAGATCTACACACATAGCTTCTCTTTTTCTTTACTTCTGTTCCCAACAATCACAGTCCCATGTCCTGGCAACATAACCATTTGTTGGCACAGGGGCAGACCCAGGGTTCAACGCTTAACAACACACCAACAAAACCCTAACTACCAACCCTTTCGGCAACACCTGCAAAGAAGACAAAGTCTCACCTGAGAAAGAAGCAGGGGGGGTTACAGGATGCAAGTGTCTGTAACCAGGCTGGGACACAGATCAGTGATAAAAGCACTTCATAGAATGTTCTATTAACACTTAAAAAGTGACATGCATTAGTTTCTCAACATCGCAAAGCATAATCTAAGACAGATCGACACAGTAGAAATGAATGACTATATACCCTAAGAACTTAGCATGATAAGTTAGATCTAGCATTTATTTACCCTTAACACAAGTAAAGCACTTAAGCAATAAAGATCTATCTATTACACAGCATAATCACAACACTTAGTAGATTCATAACAAAAATAACATAGCACAAGCCAACCATGAGACACCAGATATATGCGGTTCACCCCAGTCTGGGGCTACGTCTACCAACCGCTTCACCTCTTTATTATTCATCTAAATCTTACATTTGCTTGCTAGCTAGCTAGCTCACTAACTAACTACTTCTACAATACATTCTTCTTTATTTATATTTTACAACCCCTTACCATAAGGCCTAAACATGGGAAGATCCCATGGGCCGACATCCCATAAACCCATTACAAAACCCTAACCCAAAATTAGGTGAGATCTGTGATCTCAGCTCTGTCGAGCGCTCCTTCCTCGACCACCGTGTCGAGGTCCAAAAGTGGGTCAAAGCTGACTGAAGTTTCCCCAAAACTTGGTTGAGGGCCAACAAATCTCAGGAACAACAGGCACCCCATTTCCAAATTTTCAACTATCATCTTCACGCAAGTGGTCATATATCAATTTGGTCTATTATTATTATTATTATTATTATTATTATTATTAACAATTTTTTTAAAATATGTATATGAAAAATTATGAGAAAATTGATAATTAAAATTATTAGTGCTTGATTATAATTGTTGGTGTACATTTAAGTTAAAAGATTTTCCACAATATTGTGTAAGGAACTATTTTATGTTATAGAAAAATGATTTGTTCTCAAAATTAATAAATCCCAAATTAAAATGAATCTAATTTAATAATAATTTATAATGTTAAAAGATATTTTTATTATAAATTAATATTTTTACTGAAAAGCATATAGCAATATCATAATTGAAATGGCTCATTAAATTAAATATTGAGTTTATTAATTAAACTTTTCTGTCATAAATTATGTAACAAAGTTTTAATTGAAGTTGCTAATTAAACCTTATAATCAAGTTTTTTTTTTTTTTTTTAAATCTAGGGGAATCGACAAATAGTCGAGATTATTTGGGTGAGATCTAGGTTCAAATCCGGTTGGTTTCCACTATAAACCCTATGCTAGTGCCAACGATCCGCAAGCCAACGCCTAGCAGGAAACTTATGACTAAGAAAGAACTGAGACGTTCGAAGACACACCCAAGGGGGTCCCACTCAATGGGGCACCTATTCTTCTAGCCTTATCACAACAAGCCACAATCTCATCAAGAATCCAGGATAAAGAGGGTGCAAGCACTTCCTTCCCAACCATCTCATCAAGCCACCTCAACCTAACCTCATAATTAAAGTTACTCATTATAACACATAATTTGATGTATATCATACCATATGTGACGTACATGTGATGCATTTCAATTAGTTATGTGCCAAACACATATTTACATAGATGTAGAATGCCAGTTCTGCCTCTAACCACACTAACAACATGTAAAGGTAGGTGGGTATGCCTTACACTAGGGGAATCTAGGGGAATCAATAACTCGTCGAATTATTTGGGCGAGGTCAAGGTTCAAATCCTGCTAGCTACCACTATAAACCCTAGGCTAGTCCGAAGCCACACTCAAGGGGGTCTCACTCAATGAGACTCTTATTCTTCTAGCCTTATCACAATGGATCATAATTTCATCCGAAATTTAAACCCAAATGGCAAGGGTGCAAACGCTTCCTTCCCAACCATCTTGTCAAACCACCTCAACCCAACCTCATAATTAAAGTTACCCATTATAACAAATAATTTGACATATATCATACCCTATGTGACATACACGTGATGTATTTCGATTAGTTATCTGCCAACACACATTTACATAGATGTTACACGTTNGTCAAACCACCTCAACCCAACCTCATAATTAAAGTTACCCATTATAACAAATAATTTGACATATATCATACCCTATGTGACATACACGTGATGTATTTCGATTAGTTATCTGCCAACACACATTTACATAGATGTTACACGTTAGTTCTGCATCTTACCACACTAACAACATGTAAAGGTAAGTGGGTATGCCTTAACTTACCTATTCCTGGTTAAATCTATTGCCAGGTGGCGTATGGACAGTCCATTGACAACCGTCATAAGTGATGGTGATATTCCTCTGCATGAAAAGAGCGTGACGCTTGTCCATCTTCAAGCAAGTGAAAACAAACTCCATAACTTTCACCACTGAAAAGTATTACGGGGAAGAGCCTTTCTACTGATGCACCCACGTTTCGCACGGTGTCTTTGAGTTTGGTACGTACTGAGGGTTGAGTTTCCAGACAAACAGCTTGTTTTAACGTGAAACGAATATTCTCTAGAATGGAGTTGAATATTCTTTGGATTTGGATCTGCATTTCCGACGAATACGATTAGTCCGCGTGCGTGGTTGTAGTCACATATTAATTTCTAATATTATATTCTAAATCAATAAATATTAAACCTGATTTCTATCTGAACGTGCTGGCCTCTATAGCTCAGTGGTAGAGCGTCAGTCTTGTAAACTGAAGGTCCGTGGTTCGATCCTGCGTGGAGGCACTTTCTTGCGTACACAAAACTTTAACATTTTTTCGTATTCGTAAAATATATACTCTGGAATCTTTTCCGTATTGGATCAGTCGTATTTGTAAAATATACTCTGGAATTTTTTCCGTATTTGTAAAATATACTCTGGAATTTCTTCCGTATTAAACATTTTTTCGTATTTGTAAAATATATACTCTGGATTAATTGAAGTATTTGTAAAATATACTCTGGAATTTCTTCCGTATTAAACATTTTTTCGTATTTGTAAAATATATACTCTGGATTAATTGAAAATATATGAGCCATTGAACATTTTTCGTATTTGTAAAATATATAAAATATATATACTATGGATTAATTGGAAATATATAAGCCATTTATGCATTAAGTAGAAATATATTTTCTTCCATATATTTGGATGTGTGTTTTACTTTCACACATTTTTTTGCTCAATGCTCCTTACATTTTGCTGCAGGTATCATGTTTGATTTTTTCTCGATGCTCCTTACATTTTGCTGCAGGTATCATGTTTGATTATGATGGAAGCCCTATAACTTAACAATTATTGTTATAAATATTGCATTAGAATATGGTGATGCATAAATGCCTATTTGTATTTGTATATGAACCAATTATTGTTATAAATATTACATTAGATTATGGTGATGCATCAAATGCCCAACTTTGTATATGAAAAATGGTTATCCAAAAACCTTTATGTTTAAGTATTCCAAGTACATTGCAGTGAGAAAAGAGTTTATTTTCAAAATTTACAAAACATGCAATCAAAATGTTGGATGCGCTATATCATCTTTAGAATCAACATAGTTATATTCTATGCTTTCCACCCATTTACATTAAGCTACTTCACAAATTAGTTTAAATATGATCATTAAACATTGATATGAATTTTCATTTTATTAATGTGTTATCAGTGCAATTAGATAATGTTTGATTGAATAGCATGGTAACCACGTAAAGCATAACAGAAATAGAGATCAAGAGATTCAGTATAATGATGTTTAACCTAAATCTGACCTACCTAATGAACATATTAATTAAAATCTTGGTGTGTATTTTTATTTGTTACCTTTAAAGTTGGTTTAAGATTGACTAAATTGCAAAGGTTTCTAATTTACTTAGCCATATAAGTTCAACACTAACAAGTTCCTCTTGAACTTTAAACATATACTTTAATTCACTAAATTATCGTAATTTATCAATGATTGTGGATTATAATGGGTGTGGAATGTAGAGAAGCAAGATTAATAACCAAATTGATTATTGCTTCTAAAGTCATATTAACATAAGCACAGAAATAAAACTCACTTACCAATGATTGAATGTATTCCACAAGATCCTCTTTGTATCTCTCATAGAGTTGGTGTGAGTACTCGTACACATATTTATGTGTGCACATATTGTAAATAGTTATGTAATAAAGGTTAAGCCTCACCAGAAAGTTAAAAGTTGAAAGATTTGAATATAGGGATTACAACAAAGAATAAGCTAAAGAGGGTGTGGAGATCTTTTCCAAAGGATACATATAAACTAATGCATATTGATCTGCAGTGAATGGCTACTCTGGTATTCCCTCCAAGATGTTCTTTAACTTTGCAATACCCTTGTGCATATGATTCCATCCTTACTCCAGTTATACAATATTGTGATCACCCATTCTCATTTAAATTTTATTCAATACCAGAAAATTCTACTATGTAAAGATGCTTGTGCCCCGTGCACGTAGTTCTCCTAGGGAACATAAGCTATTTTGTGTTATGCCCTCTTCTGCAAGACGACATGGAGCACAATAGTATCGTCATCCACTATGAAAAAACTAATAGACCATGTCATATCCTAATTCAAACGAATGAGCAAACCTAGTTACAATGTGTACTCAAACTTTTTTTTTTCAAAACCTTTGATACCAATCTGTTTTGTAGGACCTTTTCTCTTAGAATAAAATATCAAATTTAATCAGACTTTAATCACAATCAAGGATGTTAGGCTTTAATATTTCAATGGATGTTAGACTTTAATATTTTGATTTTGTGGTTGAACATGTCCATTATAAATTTTCTGGTTCATTTTAATTTTTATGGTATTTACCAAACATGGATCAATATTTCAAAGTAAATCATGATGTTTTCACTCATGACATTCGAAACCACATTCCAAATGATCTTATGTGGGGTCAAATTACTAGTTGATTGCAAAAAATAGGACAAGATGTCAATTTCCATGTAATAAATGTACAGGGACTGTCTATAAACTAGTTTGATGGCCCTTCAATTCATCGCCTCATGCCCTTTCGCAGGAATCCCCCCTCCCCCCTCCAAGAAGTCTCTCATAAATGTAAAGCATAAATTATTAAATATAAACTAATTCTAAGCATGGTGTCAATCATTCATTTCAAACAAAAAAAACATTGAAAATTATGAACACATACGACAAATACATAAATGGATCCTTACCAATCGTTGAAACACATGGATGTGAATGAAACATCTATAAAAAGAGGTGCTTAATCATTGAAACACATAGACCCTTATGAAAAATATATATAAAGGCACTTATAGATCACTCAAACTCATAGACCCACTTGAGAAAGATATACAAAAGCACTTACCAAGTGTTGGGGTTGCACCAGTATGTTATATTTTGAATACAACATGCAATTAGTAACATGTGACATTCTCTTCTGCATCATCCAATGAATCAATGTCTCCTTTTTTATTCGATATCTTTTTCTCTCTTTGGTTAGTTGGTCCGACTTACTCTTTTTATATGTAATGGTACAAGTTTATTTCTTTGGTTAGTTGGTCCGACTTACTCTTTTTATATGTGATGGTATAAGTTTATTTTTTCTTTATAAGTATTATCCGACCTCCCAAATGCCTCTAAATTATCATAACACCATTAAAATTAATAAACCCTCAGCTTTAGCTTCTGAGTCACGCCACAGATTATTGACACAAACCAAAATTATGACGAAGAATTTAAGAACACTTCATACCAAAATTATGATGGGGATTTTAAAACTTTACACTTCATACTAAATTTTGAATTTTGATTTGCTTTTTTCAAAAAATAGAAAAATAAAAAATATTATTTTTTTTACTAACAAAAGTTGTATGGTACTTCTGCGACGTGTTGGAAGGCTCCTTACGTGTTGTGACAAGCTCAATTTTGATCCCTGGACCCCATATACGTTTAAATAGTGATACTTTACTATATATTCGATTGCACCGTATAGTGACTTTACTAAGTGAGTATAATAAATAGTGATACTTTACTATATATTTGATTGCACCGTATAGTGACTTTACTAAGTGAGTATAATAGATGGTTGAGTACTTTACTATATATCTGATTGCACTGTATAGTGACTTTACTAAATATAATTGTGATATGGGAAGGATATCCCATCTCTATCACAATAAAAATCAAGAAATTTCGACGCACATGGTTAGTGAGCATCTCTAACCATCAAAGAAGAGAGAAGGGGAGAAGAAAGACCGGGAATAAGAAAGAGAAGGCTACGATTCTCATACCAAGGATTCTAATATTAGCAACAATTACAAGCCATAATAATGATGTTTATACATTACTATTTGAAAGAGAGACAAGTCCATCTATATGAATTAAATGAAATTGCAATGTCGATGCTCCTATTGTTAATGAATTAAATTTAAAAATGTTATAAGAAATGGTGGCTATATCATTACCAATGGTTTTAACAAATATAGAAAGAGATTCCTTTTAATATCAATATGAATTATGATAAAAAGTAAAATTCAATATATGTTATGCGATACAATATTTTATTTACTCTAAATATTTTATTTATTCTGAGAAATTAATTGATTAGATATGATTGATGATTTATGGTTGACATGCTAAATATTAAAGAATTTTATTTACTTAGCTATGACTTCCATAACACCAAAATCATCCATTCTAAGACATTAATTGATTAGATATGATTGATGATTTATGGTTGACATGCTAAATATTAAATAATTTTATTTACTTAGCTATGACTTCCATAACACCAAAATCATCCATTCATAGCATTAAGCACTAAAATCATGGTTACAATGCAATCCTTTGTAAACTGAATGAATGCTTTGCGAGGTTTTGTCTTTTTTGTGTTTAGATTAACCTAATGTATGTTTTTTTGTTTAATTATTTGTACCTTTGTAGAGACATAACCCAATGTTGTCTTAATGTTAGCTCACTCTTCAATGTGATGATGGTTATAATGTGTTAATTTTTTTCTATTCAAATGATAGACGTGGATGGTTTTTTGTGCAAACAAGAGATGTGGAGATATCATTGGATCTGTTTCTTTTAACTATTGATTCATAATCCCATCCAACCTTCATATTAGGAGAGTTTTAGTTTGTACCTTCAAGGCTTTGCCTCTTTCCTTTGTTTCTCTTCTTGTTCTCTTATTGCATATAGTCCAATTTTTTCTATATTTCCCATTACTCTACCTATATTTGTCCATGTCCATGCTCTAGTAAGTTCTACTTATGATATGCCATAAGCATGACTCGATGAAGGGATGGGTGGGAATACCACAATGTAACATCTACTATAGAATGATAAGGCTCATGCATGAAACCAGTGACAATACCCAATGAATTTACAATTTTGTTTTTACAATGTTAGTGTTGTGGCATGGAAGGTAATGATGATTGGGATTCATGATAATGGCTATTTCAAGCTCATGCTACCTTATTCATACCTCCATTCTTGTTGCAAAACGATATAAGAATGATTTGAACATCCATTGTTGTTGCAAAATGACATAACAATGATTTGAAGAAAACCAAACAAGTTTTGTCATGTATCAACGAATATGGCAATGTTTTCATATGGAAGAATACCATCAAAGGTTATGTAAAAACTAGGTTTTTGAGACAAAGTGCTATAAATCCTTAAAAGTGGAAGAATACCATCAAAGGTCATGTAAAAACTAAGTTTCCAAGACAAAGCGCTATAAATCCTAAAAAGTGATTATTTCTTTATGTAATCAAAACATACAACAACCTATAGATCTCCAAGTAAACATGTAGATGAAGATATCAGCACCAACAACTTTGAGTAGGATGTTTTAAAGTCTTTGAGTCCATTCTATTATCCCATCTCTCAACCTATGCCTCAACTTAAATCTATAAAAGAATTTTAAAAAATATAATAAAAAAGTAGTTTTTAATATCACTTCAATTGATGCAATTCATAAGCAAGCTAGTCTGTGAGTTTTCCCAACTGTAATATGTATATATTGTTTTCTCGTTTCCTATATATTTCATTTATTTTCAATACATATCTTGATAATTTTCCATATTACCACAAGAGTATTTTCCATATTACCACAAGAGTGCAACACTCATAGGAATGGTTTTTGTCATATAATATAATTGCAATATTGTAATGTAATTTTTATAATTTAAGATGATATTTGCCATATAATTGCAATATTGTAATTTTTATTTTTATAATTTAAGATGAGTTTTGTCATATAATTGCAATATTGCAATTGTAATTATTATAATTTAAGATGAGTTTAATGTCCCCATCTGCCTAATCTCTCTAAGAGAGAATACCACTAGCCTAATTGAGTTCCCATGGGTTAGGGTGGAAAACAATCAAGGGAACATGAAGAACGGAAAACAAGTCAAGTGGGGTTATTATCCCACATTCATAAGAGAAGGAAAGAAAAGCTCAAGTTGGAAGTATAAAATAAAAGGGGATAGGAGGAGTCTACGATATTCTTGCATTCACTCAATTGGAAATTATATTTAGAGAGCTCTTGAGGAAAGACTCTACGTTTTTTCTGGAAACCCTTCATCTATATATGGTTTCAGTGTTGAAACTATACACCCTAGTCAGATCTTAGGAAGAAGTTTATTCAGGTTTCTTCATTTCAGTTCATTGGATTGAGTTTTGTTCATTCGACATTTAAATTCTACGTGTGGAGGTCGATTTGATAAAGGAGAGTGAGTTTCTTTTGGAGGGTAAGAATTGTTGGTGGCTAAGATTTATCTTGGAGAGGTCGTGTTCTTCCGAAGCTAGAGTTTACGTCTTCCAGGACCAAATCTTTCATTTTTGGGTCAATTTTACTAATGGGGTTGCTCTCTGGTGTGAGCTCGATTTGAGGAGCAGAGAACAAAGTTTTATCACCGTTGATATACTTACATATCCCTGGTATGAGTTCCCTTCTCTAAGCTAGACACATTTCTGGGCATGTATTTCGATCTCTATTGGAGGGACAAATTTTACTCTGTGTTGGGTGTATTTTTCTGGTAGAGGAACATTGGTAGGATTGTTATTATTTTGGGAGACTCTACAATTGTTTATTTACATTATGGGTGCATCATTTAAAAGGGATTCCTTCATCTCCAATAGACATAACTGAAGGTCGATATAGAGGGGTCGAGCCACCACTTGGATGTATTCCATGGTTGTTGTTTCACACAGTTTCCACTCTCAATAGGTCGTTACAGGAGTCAACCATTATCTCACTGAATTTCAGGTGCTATCATACTCTTGTTAAATTCTGGTTGAATTTGTTTGTTGAAGTCATAATCTCGTGGGAGGTTAATCATGCACATGTTGAGATAGTTGTGTGTAGTTTTCTGATTTTTAAATGAAGTAATCAACTACCATTTCTGAGTGTTGTTCCTTCATAAATATATATCAATTTGTAAAATTGATTATGCATTGTTAGAAGGTTTATCCATTATTTAAAATGTCAAGTTTCCATCTATTATTGTTGTGTGCAAATTGTTCAAAGAAACAATCCCAACAATAAAATTCCATTAAAACTAAAAAAATTCCACCTCAAAAACCTAGGGGTACCAAGAGGGTATATTATAATGAGTTTTGTTATTAGTTCTTTAATTTTTATTTACAAATTAATATTGGAGTCAAACAAGGTTTTCCCTTGTCCCCTACCATTTTTGGCATATACATTGACAAGTTAGAAGATTGCTTGGAAGAAGCATCCCTACTCTCACCGGTATATCATCAATATTTGATGATGATATCGTTCTTATGGTGAGGAGTCCCCATGATCTTGAAAACCAACTAAGAATCCTCAAGGATTTTTTCTCTAATATGGGTATTCTTGTTAATACTAAGAAGACTATGGTCATGATCATTAAATCCAATAAGATCACTTATTATAGCTTTGTATATGAAAACAACAACTTGGAGGAAGTGACTTCATACAAATATATTGGAATCGATATTCACCACAAGATCAACTAGAATTATTTCATTGGGAAAAATATTATTGGGGGATGGAAAGCTTATTAAGGGATTGAAAAAAATTGTAAATCAAACGATGTTTGGATATGGGATAAGAAAAAATGCCTCTTTGAGACTCTTTCTACGCCTGTTATTCTACATGGATGTGAATTCTAGGGATGCAGTATCTCTCGTGAATCATGGAGACAAATAGAGAAAGTACAAAATAATTTTATAACCTATAATCTCTAAATTAAAGGAAATACACCCTATCCCATCCCCCTCTTAGAGTCAAGACTTTTCCCCATTGAGAGCATGGCTATGACTAGATATCTAATGTATAAGAACAAGTTAAACAACATGTAAGACAAGAGGCTTCTTGAAATTGCTTCATAATCCAATTGTAACCACCTTCGATTCAAGCAAGGATGACATAAAGATTCCCAGTCTTTGATAATCTATTGGGGAATCATGGAAGACACAATTTTGCAGAATAAGGATACTATTAAAAATATCATTAAATCAAAATTTAAGGAGAAAATGTGGTGTGATAAAGAGTTAGATAAAAAAATAAAATTAAGGTATTATAAGGATGTAATCAACCCTAATCTAGAAGATCAAAAGTATCTCTTTGTTTTTCTTTCTCTTAGATTGTCCAGCCTATACCCAAATTAGATCTCAATTTCAAAATATTTGTCACGCTACCAACATTCCTAACGTTTTAACTCAAAAAAACTATGGTGATCTTGGAAATCTTCTCTTAATGGTTTTTGTAACACCCCAGGTTGATCCCTTGTTGTAATTGTACAAATATTTTATAGGTTGGTGAACCGGGATATTATAGGCCAGAGTGCCTGTGTGATTATTAGGCCGAAGATCCTAGATGCTAAAGGCTTGTGAGCCTATTATTGTAATATCTAATCACTCATATTATTAATAATGTACATCATTACTATAGAACAACCCAACAAAAGAGGTGGGGGGATAAACTCTACTAGAAAGGGTAAGGGGGCTAAGATTCTAGGAAAGGGATAAGCTAAGGGGGCTTAAGCCCAATGGAATGTTATATTAATATTCCTTAAAGATAAAGTTATGGATATGAATATATCCTAAGTTTATTAAGTGGTGACAAGTGAATTTATTGAGTGTCATGTGTCGTAAAAGACACATGCATATATAAGAGGGAGATTTAGTATATTTCCAATCATTCTTTTATGATTATTCGATGATTTCCATCATCTGTATCAGGGAAGTGGACTTGGAAGTGATACCTGTACGGGGAAAATATTTCTAGCTAGTGACTGGAAGAAGTGGGTTTCTAGGCCCATGGTCAAAGAAGCGGATTGTCAGGCCCATGGTTGAAGAAGCGGGTTGTCAGGCCCGTGGTCGAAGAAGCAGGTTGTTAGGTCGACTGTGAGAATTCTCTCTAGGTGAGAGAACTGTTGGTAATTAATTCACAAGGTTCCAAGATGTAGCTACAAGGCTCTGAGACTCCCTGTCTAGCCTGTTACTGAAGCCCCAAAATGGAAGTGGGGAAGCACAAGGACTGTTGAGTAGAGAAGGGGCACACTTCCTAGGGTGGGACATGAATGCGGGGGATGAGGGACTATAGGGTGGTTTCTAGAGTTGGCACCTAAGTCTGAGAATTGTTGTTTCCTGAGAGACCTTACCCTGGATTAGGATTTCCTTTGCCCTGGTGGAGTCTTAGCCTCAGCTCGGGGGTGACCCACTGTTGAAATTTATGAGAAGTGTGGTCGATGGCTGAGAGGAATGTGGAAGGTCTTCACACAGTCATTGTTTTTACCACAACATATATGTGTCCATTTAATGAGCATTATTATGTTGTATAACATATGTAATTATGTTAATTGCATTATGTTGTAATTATAATTACATGTTGTTTACTATGGATAATGTATTTATTTCTATTATTGAAATTGTATATGTATGCATCAATTATTGTGTGTTGTTATTTTTCTTCTTAACATTGTTCATATGTAGAGCATAACAATGAATCAAAATGGTCTCAGCGATTAGAATTTTTATGTGGCATTTCCCAACAGGGAGTTGGAGATGTTACAAAGTGGTATCAGTGTCCATTTTTCAACATTTAGCCTTCATGGACCCCCTTAATAGAGCACATAACTAAAATTTGCAGAGTAAGCATAAAAATTGTTTGATAGAATGTCGGAATTAGGATGTCTGTAATTTGTTTGACAAAATTATTGCAGTGGGATGTAGAAGAATTCTTGGAAAATTTCACGGGAAATTGCAATACTAAAGAACAAGAATTAAAATCCCTAATTCAACTTTCAAATTGGGAAAATCCGAGCCTCCAAATTGGCCAATTTTCATGTTTACATAGTGCCGTGGTGAAATTAAGCGAAATTGGGCAAACGCCCCAATTTCCACAGAGGAAATCATGAGGAATTCGATGTACCTGAGTCGAATTGCAGGTAGAAGGGTCGAATCTATGTGCAAAAGGCCTAAATTGGTGATATTGAGCTGAGTCACAGAGCTCTAATGGAGTCCCAAAATGAATTTTGAAATTAAGCGGAATTGGGAATTTTTGGGTATTTTGGAAATTTTTGAAGTTAGGTGAAATTGGAAACTTTTCGGTATTTTTTTGTACGCTGACATCATCATGACTTGGGGGTCACATGTTAGCTGACTTGGATGATAGATGACATTTTTTTCCACAATGGAAGGTACACGATGGCATGGTGGCACATGTGGCAGGTCACCTAGCGCCACAGTGGTGGGCACCCTCCTACTGACAGAACCCGAAGATTGAACTGCATAACTAAATTTCGGGGGGGGGAGGTGTAATGTTCCCAAGCCAAGATGCCAGGAACATTGTGTTTTCATGTGATTTTTAAATGTTTTCTAGTTGTGGAATTTCGTCAAGCACTTTGCAAACTTAATTCTCATGAGTTGCACTAAGGGTTATAATGTGTGTTTGCATCAAGTAAACGATAGCAATGCAAAAATGGAGTATACTCAACAAGATACAAGATCAACAACATAATAAATGACCATAAATACCTCAGATATGATTTATTAATAATAGATCTCTGACTTTATACAAAATGGTGCATATTTGGAATACATAAATGAGAATAAAGTATATGATTGATAAAGCCTCTAAGATACAAGGTAGATGAAGATCCAGGCTTCCAAAAGCCTCTCCAAGTTGTAAACCAAAAACCTAGATGATCCAACTCAATTTGTAGTTGTCATGTGATGTCCTCTCTTTGCATAATGCGCCCCTCCTGGCTATAGAAGGTCAATAATTCGACCTCTATGAAGATGACCTCCAAACCCTCTAGGAGAGATGCCAAATTGTAGACTGGGACAATGGAAACCCCCTGGTAGAGTCTCAGGCTGAATGATGGAGATCTGATCCCCCAGATGACTTGATCTCCTATCTGCAATGTGCCCTCATGGCTATAGAAGACCAAAAATTCAGCCTCTATGAAGATGGCCTCTAAACCCTTTAATAAAGATGCCAAATTATAGATTGGGCCACTAGAAAGCCCCTGGTAAAGTATCGGGCTAAATGATGAAGATTTGACCCACCAAATGATTGAATCCTCAATCTACAGTGCACCCTCCTTCTCTCCAAGTTGTGCCAAGCTCCAAGAAATAATCTGACAGAGAAACCTTTTCCAGAGAGGGCTAGGAAAGGCACCCTATTCCCTACAAAGAATACCCAGAAGTACTTTTTCTCAGAATCCTTCTCCTCTAGATCAAGCTAATCCCCTTAAGGTGGTGCACCCTCCTGCTGGAAATCCCCTGAAGTTGTGCCCAAGCTCTCTCTGAACCTGTAACTGATGTAGAAATGTCATGTAACTGAGTAGATATGATGCATAATGGTGAGGGACGAATATTTCACCTTCGTGACCAAGCATGGATCAAGATAGGTGGGATCTTTCACCACCGAGTTGATCTCTAGGGTTTGTTAAGTCAAAAACCCCAAGTGCATGGGCTCACTAGCAAGAAGCCAAATATCAAATGATAATCAACATAATGAGATAATAGAGGCCCCTATCTCTCTTTTATCCTCCCTGCTCACCTTGTCTCTCCAAGTGACTTTTACTTTATTTAATTATTATTTAATTAATTAAATCACTTTAATTAATTAATTAAACATTTTACCTCTAAAAAGTAGTTTATCCCTTCTGGTGGCTTCCTTGAGCACTGAAATCCACTCATCATCATCCTATCTTGTAGTGTTATTCCTCCCGTTTCCAATGAGCTATTCCACTAAGAGGTTCCTCCAAGTATTATGGCCAATGTGACCTCCTTACTGAATTTAATTAACATATAGCCCAAAATAACTCAAAATCACGGAAATCATCGAAATGCAATGGAATCAAAGCCAAGTTGTGAGGAATGGATCATGATGATGAAATAAGACGAGTAATGCAATTCGGACCCCAAAAAAACCCTCAATATCTCATGTACTAGCTATAACCTCCATCTGGCTACTCTGGTCATCATAACACTCTGTAATATAATGATGTCCCAAAGTGGGGACATTATAGTCCTCCCTGTTAGAAAATTTCTTGTCCTCAAGCAATAACTGAGTCAATCCACATATAATGTCGGGATCCCATGTCCACCTGTGGGACACACCATAGGCTCCATCCAAAGCTAAACTATCACACACTCCATCCCCTAGGTCCCATATCAGGATGTGAACTACAATACCTTGTGAAGCATAATCCTGTAACATAAAAACAGGATGAATCTCCTGAAAAGGACACATGGCCTCAACCCAGACTGAGTCCATCCTCCAATTCCATACCAATACCAACACGGTCTCCACCAACTACACATGTTGCTACCATAGTGAGGTATGACAAGACCTCAATGAATCACCCTCAAGTGACATTCTCTCCTCAATACTGACGCTCAATGGAAAGTCAAAATAACCTTCCCCTGCAAAGGTCCACTCACTTCCATCAGTCAATGAAATGCTCAGCCCTGCAATTCTTGGGTCCCATGCTAGTCCCTTCCAAATATTACCACGTTAGCACTGCACTACTCTCATCATGACTATTTGTTGACCATATACATTCTGGATCCCCCACTCCTGGATCCTCAAGCTAGAATACTTATGGAAACTAGCCCTGCTGTCCAAAAGTTGCATCGATAAAAGTACCTCTGTGGAAGCAATATCTTCCCAACCATCTCCATACTAAATCATGAGTACCAAAAAGGAGAAATTGTCTCGCTCCATAGGACAAGCCCCTGCAAGCCCGCTCAAAACCATCCCAGAGTGGAGTATGTTTCTCTCTAGTGCAACTTGGGCCCTCATAAGGTGAAACAACCTACTAACCATGTGGACTCCTAGATCCCATGGAAAACTTGGAAGTTCATCACTTCCAATCCCCACTAACTTCTCTTGTGTCATAGTGCTGCTAACTGTCGAAATACCTCCATGCTCATCCCCATGAGAAACTGGATCTGTTTCACCCTCTAAGATGTCTTCTATCCCATGGGATAATATTCTCATAATCACGCACAAGGTCTCAACTGTCTACCTCCGGTGATCCACCCCTATGTTGTTGTGTGCCATATGAACTCCCCTGTCAGGGGGTCTCGACCTACCAATCCTCCATGTCCTCTGCCACTATCTATCTCCCATGATGTTATTTTCGGTGATGAAAGTGTCGATAAAGGTTAACAAAACATCTGTAACTGAATGTAGGACTGGAAAGTATCATATTCTTTGGTCAATCCCAAGGTGTAACACCCATGTTTCCCCCAACTTGTAATTAATCATAAAATAGGATTACCATGCTAAGGCATGTGGACAATGTAAATGTATTATTGTTTGAGTTTCCAATAACTGACTGTAGGGGTAAAGCATTGAAAGTACTAGCCATGATATCACTATAGGAAAGAATTTGAAAAATATAAGAGAGGGGTCATTATATCAAATAACCCCAAATTTCCCTTGATGGGGATAATAAATCTCCTTTGGATCCCAAGGAGAGAAACCGGTTAATGAAGAAAGGACCAGTGGTTGAATTATCAACCACTCCCATGAATGGGAGTATGGTCTAACTATGGAATGTCAGCCTGAAGTACCATTGGGTATGACAGACCAAGATGGCCTGAGTTCCCTTTTTACAGAAGGAACGGGATGGGTCAAGAACCATCCTAGGGAAAATATATAATAAAAATCAGTAAGGAGAATGCGTGGAGCTCTCCATCAGAGGATGAAAAGAAGGTCGCAAGCTTGATTCCGAGTGAGCATATGACAAAACTTTCCTAGGGCCATAACAGAGAAATAAATCTATGAAATATGCAGAGAACAGAACCCGAGCAGAAGCTGAAATAGAGAAAGAATCCTTGAGAACCGTGAAATTTCCCTGGTGATATCATAGCTTGGCACAGGGGTGTCTAGAGTGATAAGAATGAATGCCTCTAAGCCTATGGTTGGGTGGAAGGACGAACACCCATAGTCAATTAGTTGGCTACCACCTGTAATAGATAAGTAATCACATATCTTGTGTATTTAAGTGGTACTGTGAATTAAAATTGGATATCCTATGAATGTTGCAGGGATAGATATGTTAGCTTAATGATTTATACTGTATCCTATTTTGGTTTCTACTTGATTGTATAATTAGGCAAGTAGGAAATTATATGGATGGGATATGTTTTATACTCGTAAATTCTTGTGTCCTGCGAGGGCTTAAGATAGAGCCACAAACTTTGAGTTCGTCGACCTTGGGCATAGTTTCATGTATGCGTGTCGACCTTCCTAGTCGTTCTGAGTCCCTTGGAGGATGGAGTCTGTTAAAGCTTAGGAGAGACAGTGCACGTATGCACAGGATCTCTGCGAGGCAAGCAGAGACCAAGAACTTCTTAAGTTATAGAGATTAAGGAATGAGTGTAAGGGGTGTGCGAAAGAATTCTTCCAAGCATTACGTTTAAGAGAAAGAGTGCAAAGATCTTAAGCCTTTCAAAGCCAACAAATCTCAAGAAGAATAGCGAGTTTGAAGTATCAAAAGGGAAGGTTCCTCTGTTCGGAGGATGAACGAACGAGAACTATTCAGGAATATCCAAGGGTCGTTGTGACTGTTGGATACGGGAAGGAGTGCGGGATTCAACCCCTTGAGTCCTTTGGACTTCACAAGTTCGACGAATTAAGAAAGTTCATCGAAAGGGAAGTAAAAATCCCTGAAGTTCTGAAGTTAATCTGGACCTTAGATATGAGGATGCCCAGGAGCCATCCCGACTGTCAGATCTATGAGGTAATCAGTTTGGCACTGACCAACTCTAGGAGATTTCAATCGAGGAGTGAGTCAACCTCCTGAAGTGCCGAAGTGTCCAAGTCCATCCTAGTCGTTGATGCCAAGAGACACGTGGCACCAGATCCTTTGCTTCAGAGGTTTAGTGCTCTGAAGGAAAATGGATTGTGTGAAGCGACAAATCCCAAAGGCCGAAGTGTCGGAGTTCATCCTGACCATTTATAGTAGGGTATGCGTGTCCAAAGATCTGGCACTCCGGGAGGATTACACTCTGGAGGTTTGCGTTGGTGAGCACATTGAGATTCCTGAAACACAAAGCCCCGAAGTGATTTGTAGTCGTCGATTCGTGGGAGACACACATCGATATATCATGAACTCCGAGTGAAATCCTTTTGGGAGAAGGTGAGTGTGGAAAGGTAGAAACTCTGAAACACTAAAATCCATAAGTAAACCATGACCGTAGATCNCGGGTGGAAGCACTCCGGGAGAATGCGAAGAAGAAGAGTTTGAAATAACTGAAGACCGAACAACCAAAGCAACCGAGAATCTTCGATCTGCGGGAGGAAACATGTTATCAGATCATGAACTATGGGTAAAACCATTCTGGGAGAAACAAAGAACGAGGAAAACTAAGATCTGAGATCTTTGAAGGCTGAAGTATCGAAAGAGATGAGGGTCGTTGATTTAGAGTGGACATGTGGCAAGAATCCGCTTACTTCGAGGGGAAGTGAAGTCTGAGATTTGAGATCTAAGAAGTTCGGAGACCCGAAGGAGATCTCGATCATTGATTGAGAAGGGAGATGAAGGACCATTGATTTGGTTGAAAGGGCCAAAGTCCTGAAGCGAAAGCAGAACCGTTGGATTGGGAGGATGCGTGGTAGACGATCTGCCATTTCGGAGAAATCAATCCGGAAGAAATGAAATTTTGAGAATTGAAACTCCCAAAGGCCGATTTCATGGAGAATATCGTAGCTGGACATATAAAGGGATGGGTGTTAGCAAATCTTCCATTTCAGAAGATTGTCATATGGAGAAAAGTAAATATTTGAGAGTTGAAAACTCTAAAACCCAAATTGTGAAACAAATCATGTCCATTGATTTGAAAGGGTCAAATCTGATCCATAGGTTCAAAAGGGACAGATCTAAGCCATTAGTTCAGAAGTATCATCAATATCGTGAGATCAATGGTCATGTCACATTGCAGAGACAGAAGGTGTTCGAACTTTAAAGAGTTGAGGGTGGGTCAGAATCGAGACCACGGTATTGACAAAAGGACACGTGGTGGATTGTGGTGAATTGTGGGGAGAAAATCAATTTGTGATGTGAGTGGAAAATCCCACTTATGGACTTATAATTTAAGGGCTCTAATCATGCATGCAGAAAATGACCATTTAAAGGCCGCTACTTTTTCCTATT
>SNQJ01S0068253.1:0-16408 GCA_010110895.2 Picea sitchensis | reverse complement strand
CCTGAATTCTTTTCTTTTTGTGTATTATGTTTTTCCTTGGGATGAGAAAGCTAGTACGCTAATGAATGTGAATGTTTTGACACCATAGTGATGAGGATTGTATTACTGTAGAAACAATAGAGAAATGTCGGTATTGCACTCATGAAAACATTAAGGATAATGTGATGAAGTGAATACAGATATGCTAGGACATGTCTAAAAATGTTTTATTAATTTAAATGTTATGGTACTTACATTTTTAATTTACATGACAACTAATGTGTTTATGATGTATGTCATGTGTAGAACAAAATAGATTGGAACTATTGAGAAAGACAGTTGCCAATAATGAACAACCTCAATCAGAGGATGACTATGAGAAGGTTCTAGTTGAAAGATTGTTGAAGGGACTTTAAAAGTCCCCATGGAGCACCACTGATGGGATAATATCAGAGGGGGTGCTAACAACCAAAACTGGTATAAAAATGTTGATGCCTATGTGGCACAAGGTATGAATGGATTGGGTAAGAATCCCTTATGAAGTATTTTATGGTCTTAATGTTATGTATGGAACATTGAAAAGCAGTTGTATGCCTTGGATACCCAAGTAGGGCATGATTCAGGAAGGATAACCTGAATGATGGAGGTGTGAAACTCTGCTAGTAAAGACTGATTGTAATCCTCAAAAGAATTCATGAACTGATATGTCATGAATACATGGAACAATCAAGGAACGATTGGAAACAAAAGTGCTCATAGATGGCATGTTGCATGGAATGCATTGAGGGAACGCATGTTGCATAAGATGGAAAACAATGGTCTTTTCAGTAAGAAAGGAGGACCTTCCAATGTGTTGCTTACATTATATAAGCACTGAAGGAAAACCAATATGGGTGGCCATGAGTGTTGGCACCATGGTTATTAATGGAGGAAGAATGTTTAAAGGCATTCATGTGAAAATTTTGAGTTTCATGTGTACTGATTTGGGAATCGTTATCATCCTGTAGTCGGAAGCATAGTCTTTCTATAACAATGAATGAGAATGAATAAACCATATGGTGAAAATATTGACTAAGCTCCAATGCATCATGACAAAGTATTTGTCGTAACGTGTGGGAAACTTAAAATCAATGCAAAGGTGCATTGGATATGAATGTGGCCACGAATGTTGGCACATTCATTAAGGTCAATTGATATCTAAATTACATTCTGAAAAATTTGGTAGGCTGAAATGATGCATAGGTAAGGGATGATGTATCCTTTTTCTTTGTATCATTGAATAGATGAAAATGAATTGGACTGTTAGTATGCTTGATTTTGAAAAGGTAATGTGCATGAAAACTAACAATTTGTTTGGCTGAGGAATGTTGAAATTGTAGGAGGAAATGGGTCTTGGATATGGCAGTATTGTAATCCCATAAGGAAGACCAATTGCCTACTAAGCCAAACTGCAAGGAATGGTATTTCATTTCTGAGAAAGTGAATTTGATTTTTAGTATGCACAATTATGAAATTTTTTGTGATGACGTTATAAAGGTGCAATAAAATGTATGTGCATGGAAACTAACAATTTGTTTGGTTGATTGAAGTTGAAAGTGCATGAGGCAAAGGAGTCTTGAATATGGCAGTGTTAAAATCCATAAGGAATACCAATTGCCTGTTGAGCCAAACCGTTATGGGAAGGAAAGTCCCATAATTATGAATCTGTTTCCTGTGCGAAACAAGTATGGAAACAAAATGTGGAATTTGGATATCTGTGGGTCACATAATTACAAGAAAATTTTGAATTTAAAATTTATGATGATGTCTCATGAATTTTTATATGCCTCTGATACGAGTGAGAAAGAGTATAATCCGATCGCATGAAATAAAGACTGACTTGGGAGAAGGACAGTAACCTTCGTCCCTATCTATGATTGAGTCAGTAGAAGGAGAGTAACCTTTGTCCCTAACTTTAGCAGAGCCGAAAGGCTGTCAAGATGTAAAAAAATGAAAAATGGATACTATTGAGCCATGAGAACCCCGTTGTAAGCCATGATCACCTAGAATATATTGTGTTGAGGTAACAGAAGCTGGAGGGATGCCTCGACAGAGCAAGTCCTAGGGACACCTTGACTGTAAGACTCGACAGAGTCTTTGGAATTCTTTCTGTGCGAGAAAACCTTGGCAAGGCAAGATGGATCACCCAAGGAACTGTATAACAGAGAAGGGGATGCATGAGCCTGGGCCTGGAGGGTGAGTGACCAAAAGGAAGAGGAGACCACGATAGTTCTTGTAAACTATTGGGATCATGCACACGATGGGTAGTTCTTCCTCTGCGAGAAAACCTTGGCAAGGCAATATGGATCACCCGAGGGACTCTATAATAGAGAAGGGGATTCCTGAGCCTGGGCCTAGAGGGTGAGTGACTGCAAGGAATATTAAACCTTGATAGTTCTTGTAAACTATTGATGAGGATAATGAACCCAATGAGTATGTCAAGGAAAAACAATGAACTTGGATAACAAAACAAACATGTGGATACAAATCCACAAACTGCGCAGATAATTATTGTGCTAAGATTATGAAATTTTCCTAGAAATTATTTTATGCAATGATTTCACATAAGACTATGATTAATGTGCTTGTTGTCCAATAATTATTGAAAGAAGGCGACCAAGATTAAAATTCTGAAAAAGGACCTAACCGAGGAAGAAGCATCAAGATTTTTTGGACAACTGAATGAGAAAGGCATGAAAGGTGTTTTTGAGAAAGAACACCGAGGACATTGTTCCTTTAAGGGGGAAGGAATTGTAACACTCATGTTTCCCCCATATTGTAATTAACCATAAAATAGGATTACCATGCTAAGGCATGTGGACAATGTAAATGTATTATTGTTTGAGTTGCAAATAACTGAATGTGGGGGTGAAGCCTTGAAAGTACTCGCCATGATATCACTCAAGGAAAGAATGTGAAAACTATAAGAGAGGGTTCATTATATCAAATAACCCCAAATTTCCCTTGATGGGGATAATAAATCTCCTTCGAATCTCAAGGAGAGAAACCAACTAATGAATAAAGTACCAGTGGTTGAATTATCAACCACTCCCATGAATGGGAGCATAGTCTAACTGCAGAATGTCATCCCAAAGTACCATTGGGTATGATAGACCAAGCTGGCCCGAGTTCCCTTCTGACAGAAGGAACAGGATGGGTCGAGAACCATCCTAGGGAAAAAATATAATAAAAATCAGAAAGGAGAATGTGCAAAGCTCTCCGGCGGAGGATGAAAAGAAGGCCACGAGCTTGATGTCGAGTGAGCATCTGATAATCTTCACCCAAGGTCATGACAGAGAAAGAAATATCTAAGTGATGTAGAGAACAGAACCCAAGCGGAAGATGAAACAGAGAAATAATCCTTGAGAACCGCTAGAGTTCCCTGGTGATATCATGGCTTGGCACGGGGGTGGCCATAGTGCTAAGAATGAATGCCTTTGAGCCTATGGTTAGGTGGAAGGAAAAACACCCACAGTCAGTTAGTTGGGTACAACCTATAATAGATAAGTAATTGCATATATTATGTATTTAAGTGGTACTATGAATTAAAATTGGATAACCTATGAATGTTGCAGGGATAGATATGTTTTCTTAATGATTTCTATTGTATCTTGTCTTGGTGTCTACTTGATTGTATAATTAGGCAAGTACGAAATTATATGGATGGGATATGTTTTATACTTGTAAATTCTTGCGTCTTGTGGGGGCTTAAGTTGGAGCCACGAACTGTGAGTTCGTCGACCTTGGGCATAGTTTTATGTATGCGTGTCGACCCTCCTAGTTTTTCTAAGTCCCTTGGAGGATGGAGTTTGTTAAAGCTCAGGAGATATAGTGCACGTATGCACAGGCTCTCTGTGAGGTAAGAAAAGACCGAGAACCACTTAAGTTCTGTATATTAAGGAATGATCATAAGGGGTGCGCGGAAGAATTCTTCCAAGCGTTACGTTCAAGAGAAAGAGCACAAAGATATTAATCCTTTCAGAGACAACAAAGCTCAGGAAGAATAGCGAGTTTGAAGTATCGAAAGGGAAGGTTCCTTTGTTCATAAGACGAACGAGCGAGAAATGTTCGAGAAGAGCCAAGGTCTGTTGTGACTGTTGGATGTAGGAAGGAGTGCGGGAGTCAACCCCTTGAGTCCTTTGGATCACTTTGCAAGTTCGGAGAATTGAGAAAGTTTTTCGTAAGGGAAGTAAAAATCTCTTAAGTCACAAATTTAATCTGGACCTTAGATCTGAGGATGCCCGGGAACCATCCCGACTGTCAGATCTATGAGGTAATTAGTCTGGTGCTGACCAACTTTGGGGGATTTCAATCGAGGAGTGAGTCAACCTCCAAAAGTCCCAAAGTTTCGAAGTCCATCCTATTCATTGGTGCTAGGAGACACATGGCACTAGCTCCTTTTCTTTGGAGGTTTAGTGCTCCGGAGGAAAATGGATTGTTTGAAGCGAAAAATCCCGAAGGCCGAAGTGCCAAAGTTCATCCTGACCATTGATAGTAGTGGATGCATGTCCGAAGATCTGAAACTCCAAAAGGATTACACTCTGGAGGTTTGCATTGGTGAGCAAGTTTATATTCCTGAAGCATGAAGCCCCGAAGTGATTTTTAGTCGTCGATTCGTGGAAGACACACGTCGATAGATCATGAACTTCAGGTGAAAGCCTTTCAGGAGAAGGTGAGTGTGGAAAGGTAGAAACTCCCGAACACCAAAATCCCGAAGTAAACCATGATTTTCGATCGCTATAAGGGTGCGTGGCGATAGATCGTGAACTCTGGGTGGAAGCACTCCGGGAGAACGCAAAGAAGAAGAGTTTGAAATCGTCGAAGCCCGAACAACTGAAGAAACCGAGAATCGTCGATCTATGGGAGGACACATGTCATCAGATTGAAGAATACGAGTAAAACCATTCCGGGAGAAGCAGAGAGTGAGGAAATCTGAGATCTAAGATATCCGAAGGATGAAGATCCGAAGGATGAAGTTTCGAAGGAGATGAGGGTCATTGATTTAGAGTGGACATGCGACAGGAATCCGCTTACTTCAAGGGGAAGTGAAGTCTGAGATTTGATATCTCAGAAGTCCAAAGAACCAAAGGAGATCTCGATCGTTGATCGAGAAGGGAGCTGAAGGACTGTTCATCTAGTTGAAAGGGCCAAAGTTTCGAAGTGAAAGAAAAACCATTGGATTAGGAGGATGCATGGCAGACGATCTACCATTTTGGAGAAATCACTCTGGAATAAATGAGAGTTTGAGAATTGAAACTCTCAAATGTCGATCTTGTGGAGAAGATCATAGCTTCACATCTAAAGGGACAAGTGTCAGTAGATCTTCCATTTCGGAGGATTGTCATATGAAGAAAAGTAAATATTTGAGAGTTGAAAACTCTGAAACCCAAATTGCGAAACAAATCATGTTTGTTGATTTGAAAGGGTCAAATCTGATCCATAGGTTCAAAAGGGACAGATCTAAGATGTCAGTTAAGAAGTATCATCAATATCATGAGATCAATGGTCACGCCGCATTGCGGGGATAGAAGGTGTTCGAACTTTAAAGAGTTGAGGGTGGGCCACAATCAAGACCACGGTATTGACAAAAGGACATGTGGTGGCTCATGGTGAATTGTGGGGTAAAAATAAGTTTTTTTTGAAACCACTCATGTTCACACCCACAATCATGTAATTGGTGTTCATTCATAACCCACAGTCATATTCAATGGTCACCAAGAGAAAAGGGGCTAACGCGAACGCCGAGACTTCATTGAAGCATGAAGGAGAAGGTCGCAGGTATCATAAGACCTGCACCAGAGGCCGAAAGGGCATGTGTTTGATTAAGAGGTGAGATTATCAAGGTCTCAAAGTCTTGATTGAATTAGAGAACCAGAGAATCCTGATCGAAGGGTTGGGCTGAGTCCTGGACTTTCCAAATTAGAAATCCTGGATGGAGAATTTGTCCATTAAGAAAAGAAAATAAAATCACACCCCACCGTGGGTGTGTTACACAAGGATTCAACCAAAGCTCATCCATTGATACCCATGGTAAATACTCTCCTGTAGTCATCACTGAACCCCAAAAAACAGGTACAACCAGGGGTAACTTCTCAAACTGTTGGTCAACCTCTCTCCATCCATCATCACTCATGCAGTTGTTGATACTGTGAAGCTGATATCCAAGATCTATCCACTGTTACAAGGGAGAGGAATCTCCATTCTCTGCTAAGTGTATCTCCTCCCTATAATGCAATTCGTCCACCTGAATCCCACTATACATATCGGTCTGTGTTTGTGAACTATCACTCATAACTGTATGCTCCTGCATACTCATGTAATATCATGTATGCTCCTGCAACAACATGGATCCTAGGTGTACTACTGGGTCAACCTCGTCATGAAGTTCAGCCAACCCTAGGACACAAATGGAAGTGTCCTCATAACTGCCCCTGGATATGGAGTTCCCGTGCATGTGTGAGTGCTCAATTGTCTCAAAGATCCTCGTGGAGGGTAGATCTTGTGACAAATGGATATCCTCCTGTGTCTCCGGACCATATCCCTCCCTACTCATCAGTGATCTTGGGTACTCCTCATGCTCCTCCATCAACTGGTGCTCCTCTGCTAAACCACCTACATCCTCTAGCAATGTGGTTGAAGGATATATCTGACTCTCTACTAAGGTAGATGAAGTGGATGTTTGACCAGTCTCCTCAAGGAGCTCCTCCAATTTGGACTCTGGTTCTTGAAAGGTTGTCTGTGTTCCTTTTGAGAATCCTTGTGTGCTTAGCAACTCATGAGTGAGTTGGTCCACCTCCAACTCCTGCTCCCTTAGGGCCCTGTGATATATCTCACCAACCTCCAATAGGTAATCTATGTCCATCAACAACTATTGGTAGTCGACCCTCATCATAGTCACTCTCTCCCTGAGAGTATGAAAGTCATCCATGTAAATTCCACTATCTGGAATATCATGTGCCATCAATGCCCTCCAACAATGATCTACCACCAATGCATGCATGCCATCAATGCATCTAGTGGATGCCATGCTCATGTCCTCACTAAATATCAATTATGTTTCCAAGTATCATGACTCTTGATCACAGTCCTTCTGAGGTGCTACCTCACACCCCTCACTGCTAGTGTAAACCATGGAATCCCCAACAACACTCTCTTCAAAATATAGGGCACTGAATTGCCCACTATCCACTGTTCTATTGGGTCCTCCTGTATGCCATTGCACACCATCCACAACCGCTACCCCCATTTGAATCACATTGTGTCCTATATGGGTAGATGTATCCTCTTGTGCACTCACCCTGCTACTATCATCTTTTTCTGGATCCTATACATATGTGTCTAGACATGAGGTATGGTCATCTCGACCAATAAGGAGTGCATCCTGATCACTGCAGGTCGATCCTGCAAGTAAGTGTCCCATCAAAATACCAATCTCCGTAACCTAATAAAATAATTGAGTCTCCAAAAGAGGTGACTCACTCTCCTCATACTGATAGGTATGTGTAAGGTCCACTGTCTCCAAGTCATGTCTCTCCTCCTGGGTCTACAAATCCATATGCCCCTGGTGTACAATCCTCACACAAGGATCCTCCACCATATCATATATGCCATTGATAACCTCATGTTTCATGGCTATCATAAGTGTCTGAAAAGATGAAAAATGTGTCATGGTCATCATAGAAATCTCATCCTGTCTAGGTGCTAACACGTGTGGATCTCTACTAGTGTCACCACTCTGCTGAAGTGTAAGGTCATCAACACTATGTGATATGACTGCTAAAGCACATATGTGATCATCCTATCCATCCAACTATCTATCCAATGTGCAAGGGTCACTATCCTCCCCAAGCATGCAAGATTCACTAGCCTCTACAAGTGTGCAAGAGTCACTAGCGTCATCAGACTTCTCCAAATAAGCATCTACCGCTGCATCCTCATACACCTCCTCATCCTCAATGTCATAGTGCACTCAATAACGTGTCTCTTACCTTTACCCCTACATCTATGATTTGGTTCCCAAGGAAGTTTGCAGCTGTAGCAAAGTTGCCTGCTCCTAATGGGTGTTGGAATTCTCTGTTCTTCCTTCCATCTGCTAGCTAGTAGTGATGCTCTCTCTCCCATTTGTCTACATAGTGCTCCAATATGTTGTATGTCGGCTATCAACTCACATAGGGATAACTCCCATTCTTGTCTATCCATTTCTTCCTATGGAAGACCCATCAAACTAGCAGGATTCTAAGCTCTGGATGCATGCGCTAATCCCCACAGGCTAGGAGGATCAATGCTCTGATACCACTGTAATGTTCCCAAGCCAAGATGCCAGAAACATTGCGTTTTTCATGTGATTTTTTAATGTTTTCTGGTTTTGGCATTTCATCAAACACTTTGCAAACTTAAGTCTCATGAGTTGCGCTAACGGTTATAGTGTGTGTTTTCAGCAAGTAAATGATAGCAATGCAACAATGGAGTATATTAAACAAGATAAAATATCAACAACATAAGTAATGACCATAAATACCTCATATCTGATTTATTAATAATAGATCTATGACCTCATACAAAATGGTGCAGATCTGGAATACATATATAAGAATAAAGTGTATGACTGATAAAGCCTTTGAGATACAAGGTAGATGAATATGTAGGCTTCCAAAATCCTCTCCAAGCTGTAGACCAAAAACCTAGATGATCCAATTCAATTCCTAGGTATCATGTGATGTCCTCTCTCTGCATATTATGCCCCTCCTGGCTGTAGAAGACCAATAATTCAACCTCTATAAAGATGGCCTCCAAAACCTCTAGGAGATATGCCAAATTGTAGATCAGGCCACTCGAAACCCCCTGGTAGAGTCTCAGGATGAATGATGGATATTTGACCCCCCAGATGACTGAATCCCCTATTTGCAATGCGCCCTCTTGGCTGTAGAATACCAAGAATTCAACCTCTATGAATATGTCCTCTAAACCCTCTAAGAAATATGCCAAACTGTAGATCGGGCCACTAGAAACCCCCTGGTAAAGTCTCGGGCTGAATGATGAAGATATGACCCACCAAATGACTAAATCCTCAATCTGCAATGCACCCTCCTTCTCTCCAACTTGTGAGAAGCTCCAAGAAATAATATGAGAGAAAAACCTCCTCCAGAAAGGGATAGGAAAGGTTACATAGGCCCTACAAAGAATACCCAGAAGTCCTTTTCCTCAAAATCCTTCTCCTCTTCCTAGATCATGCTAATTCCCTAGAGGTGGTGTTCCCTCCTGCTAGAAATCCCCTAAAGTTACGCCCAAGATCTCTCTGAACCTGTAACTAATGTAGAAACCTCTTGTAACTGAGTAGATCTGATGTAGAATGGTGAGGGAGGAATCTTTCACCTCCATGAACAAGCTTGGATCAAGATAGGTTGGATCTTTCACCACCGATTTGATCTCTAGGGTTTGTTAAGTCAAAACCCCCAAAACCCCCAAGTGCATGGGCTCACTAGAAAGAAGCCAGATATCAAATGATAATCAACATAATGAGAGAATAGAGGCACCTATCTCTCTTTTATACTCCCTTCTCACCTTGTCTCTCTAAGTGAATTTTACTTTATTTAATTATTAATTAATTAATTAAATCAATTTAATTAATTAATTAAGCATTTTACCTCTAAAAAGTAGTTTATCCCTCCTGGTGGCTTCCCTAGCCACTGAAAGTCACTTCTCATCATCCTATCCTGTAGGGATATTCCTCTCATTTCCAATGATCTATTCCACTAAGAGGTTCCTCCAAGTATTATGCCCAATGTGACCTCCTTACTGAATTTAATTAACATATAGCCCAAAATAACTCAATCATGGAAATCGTCGGAATGCAATGTAACCAAATCCAAGATGTGAGGAATGGATCATGATCATGAAATAAGATGAGCGATGCAAGTCGGACCCAAAAAAACCCTTCAATATCTCTTGTACTCACTATAACCTCCATCTAGCTACTCTGGTCATCATAACGCTCTGTAATATAATGATGTCCCAAAGTGGAGACATTACAGGAGGGGTCGGGTGGAGTTATACTAACCCAAGGTAGTGTGGGGTGAAATGCATGGATGTGAGACATGTTTCCCCAACCCTAACCATGGTAAGGTTTTTTGTCCCGTCCCTGCTATGTTAACGTTCAATGGGGCATAGGGGGACTGAAATGTTACATGGATCGTCGATCCCCACCAGTTCCCATCAAACAATGACCATTAGATCTAGTCAATGTGCAGCTTCATGTGCCTAGAAGTATGGGTGCGGGATGGGGCCAACCCATCCCTGTTACCCAATGATATTGCACCATGTTGACAAACAAGGATTTGTGGGCCCAAAAAAAAACCATGTGCACACTTTTGGAGGAAAGGAAGGAGGATTTTGGTCGTTGGATTAATCTAGGTCACATATTGACTATATATTTAGTCTGAGACTCATGTGGAAATCAAGGTGGAGGATCCACTGTCGATCATGATAAGATCAATGATGATATTTCTCTAATAATTATGGTGAGCATATGAGATCCAACCATTTGATCAGAGGTGAAATTGATGGTTATTATTCAATTCCGGGTCCCTAACTAACGCAAATTTTATTTTGGAGACCCCCCGCAAATAAAATTTCCATGTGCTCAAAAGGAAATCCACGTGTCAACCTACTGTGGATTTTGGGACCCCTCTACCTCGATATTTGTGGTGAGGACTCAGCCCCCCGAAATAAATCCCTTGGCCATAGACGTAGGTCCTATGGAGCTTAAAATCAAGGGGTTAGTGTCAAGGCTTGAGTGCTCAAGTGTTAACACCAAACCATGCGAAATAAAAGTAGCTTAACACCATAACAAAGGAATATGAGGTAAGAAGTTGAAGGGATAGAGACAAGTGTGCAAGGGAGCTGACACAAAATCCTTCCAGGGGTGTTCAGTGGACTTGTGTGCTACTTCAACATCCCTATCAGCATAAGGTGGCTAAAAATTGGTAGAAATCAATACAATTTTTCAGAAAATTTCAGTGTTTTCCGGTCATCTTTTTGCAAGGGATTTTGAGGCCCTAAACAGTTTTTTTAGCTACTCAAAAAACAAAAAAATAGAGTGTACCAAGGTACACTCTATTTCTATAGATGAAATGAAAGATATCAGATAAATATTTCTAATGGTGTAAACCATTCGTCAAACAAAGCTTTTATGAGGAAGTTACAGGCCAAACGGTGAGGGGCCAATTTTAAGACCCAATAAACTTCAGAGGGTCATAACTTCTTGCTCCAGAATCGAATTGGGGCATAAGAGAATCCTATGGAAATATATTAAGCCATAGAATACATCCATAGAGATAAATTAAAATTTTGGGCATAAAAAAATGTATAGGATGGCATAGAAGGTACCTATAACATTCAAGGCCAAAAATATTAATTGGCCTGAAACTTTAGCAGGTCGTATCTAGTAGCCTGGAGCTCGGATGAAGGTGAAAATTGGCTAGTGTCTAGAATATGTTTATGAAGGTTCCCAGTTGGGTTCCTACCAAAACTCCGAAGGAGAAGGTGCAAAAATTCTTAAGCACAATTAAAAATTACCCCTGGCTGAAGGAGTTTTGGGGTAGTAATCAAATGACTATAACTTTCTGCTCAAAACTCATAATTGAGAAAGAAATGAGTCATTGGAAGGGTATTGGGTTGAGGAGTCCATGTAAACACTAAAAAATGTGAGATGAGAAATAGAATTTCCAGGAAGTCAGAAAGAAGAATTATGGTAACCATAAAGGGGAAAGATTGTACATATGTTACCAAAATTATATGCTTTCTTTAACCAGAATTTTTATAGTTGTTATATTATATAATAAACGTGTTGTAAGAATGTATAAGAGTGGTGATAAACCATAACAAATTGTCTTTATCAAATTGGTATTTTCAGGTATGAGGAACATGGCAGGGTGAGTTCTTCAAAATATGCAATGATTGCTTGAGGAAGCTACTTGCTAAATATTTATATACTTAGTGAGTAATATATAAGACTCTCAATGAAACTATGATTTGGAAAAGACTTCAATATGACAAATATGCATACCAATTGGGGAAGATGAGTAAGAAAGAGATCATCCATGTTTCATGATAAATCAACATTAATGGGTATGCATGAAGCTGAGACCATGGAAATGTGGAGAGATGGTTTTCATAATAGGTGAGAAGGTTGAAATTTGGTTAAATATGAACATAGGTACTCAAGGAAAGAGTGTTATGACAAGGATACCTCACAATATGATCAAAGACTAATATTGGATAATATTAAGGTATTATTCTAGGTGCAACCATTAAGGCTTGGGGATCCACTACAAAATAATATCCACTCATGTTAATCAAAATGCTCAGTGGAATTTGGGGGCAAGAGTAGACAATTAGTTGATGAATTAATTAAGGACCATTCACTTTGGAGGATATATAGGTATAGAAAAATAAGTACTCTATGGGAAGAATTGTTCAAAAAGGAATTGTAAGTCCAAGTGCTAGTGTTTTGATAAAAAGGACCTGGTGTATACATGGATATAAGGGAAACACCTCCAAGGATCAGACATGTAGTTGTGGGGGTAGAACCTCCATTATTTTCATCAAAGTAGTGCAGTGGAAGCATGGTGTGAATGTTACAACTTTAGGCATGAAGTAATGAAAAACATGTATGATAAAAGTGTCAACAGATGTATAAATCAATACACTATGTGTAGATTGGTTATGGAGGTATGTAACCATAAATATTAGAACATTAGTTTTGGGGAAGAAATTACATAAAGCTCATAGCATTCCAAAATTGGATAAATTTCAAGAGTAACTGAAAGATAGTGGAAAAGGGTACCACTGGGGGAATTCCAAGTTATTTGAGTTTATTGTAGCACTTGATAACTGTGAAAAAAATGAAGAGGGATCTTGAGTACATTCTAAATATGTTGATTGCATTTACAAGGTACAATGGGATGAAAATTAATAGAGAATCGAGCATGGAGGAGATTTACCTAGAGGGATATTAATGATGAATCATGAAGAAGACAAATTTTTTATGCTTGGTATAGAATGAAAAATAGATGGTACCTTAAAAAAATCCATATCAAGTGGAAAATATCCATGGGAGACATTCCATGGGTTGGATGTATCACTAGAATTTATGATAGAAATTAAAAGAAGTGTTAATTACTTCCAGTTAATTCTATGCAACTAGAGAAGAAGACATGTGTGCATCATTATGGCATGTTGGAAGTTGACTATGCATGTCAAGTTGAAACAAAATGGTCAAGAAAGGAGAAAGTAATGGTTCAAGAAACCACAAGAATTGATGTGTTCAGTCAAGGAAAGGATGAATCAGTTTAGTCTAGTAAGGAAATTGGTGTTGAATATCCAAAGTTAATCAGAGCGCATCACTGATATGTAATTTGATCATGTGGGTGTTTGGTCAAAGGGATCCAGGAATTGAGGAATGTTGAAATTTAATATCAACATAGTATTTGGCTAGAAATGAAAAAGTAGCCAAGAGTGATTGGGCTGGAAAAGTACCCAGGATAAAACCAATCATGTACAATGATTTCAACAAGAGTACAAAAAAAGGATACAAAAAATCAATAAGACTTGAGATTGTTGGGTATGTGTTATATTATTTGCATGTGTGTGTGTGGGCACGTCAGATTCGACAACTACATCTGACGGTCCCTCTAGTAGTGTTCATTGTGTCATGTGTGCTAGGTGCTTCCTAGGGGGTTCCCAAGGGGGCTAGGTATTCCCCCCCTTGGTTACATGCAATGTTCAGGGAAGCACCCCGAAATTATTATTTTTTGGGCGGTCTTTGCTATTTTTAGTGGATTTTGCTATTTTTAGCGGTTTTCTAAATTAATCCCAGATTAAGGGATTAGGGTTTTAGTATCTACAAAATACCTAAAAACATTGTATACATTGTATGGTGAATGGTGAAATTCGATAATAATGAATATAAGAAAGGTTTTCCCCGGTTGAGGGTTTCTGATATAAATCTCTGTGTACTATGTGTATGAGCCATTGATTAAATTATATTTTTCTTAAGAATCTATATGCATTGCTTTACTTCACAGGTTTAAAACTTACATGTAGTATCATAGCTCTTTTTTGGCTTCAGAGGGACGCCTTTGTTGCTAAGGGTTTGGCTCGGTCTTGATAGATTAAGTTTATCTTGGGTTTGTGATAAACCTGGGTTTAGTGGGAGATTTTGCAGTGGTGATTCGAGTGTAGAATGATGAATGGCGAGCTCTTCTAGAATCGAGATAGAGAAGTTCAATGGTAAAAAATTTGAGCTATGGAAACTCAATATGGAGGACCTTCTTGTAGACAAAGAACAATGGATCATTGTGGATCCTGGTACACAGCCTACTGGTATGCCATCTACTAGCACACAGACTACTGGTACACAACCTACTAGTACACAAACTACTAGTACACCACCTACTAGTATGTCGAAGGAATATTGGGAGAAGTTGGACATAAGAGCAAGGAGTACTATTCGACTCTGCTTGGAAGATTTGGTGTTGTTGAATGTCCCGAGAGAATCTATAGCCAAGGAACTATGGGATAAGTTGGGGAATTTGTATCAATCAAAGTCCCTGGTAAACAAGTTGTTTCTTCGAACGAATTTGTATCATCTTAGCATGAAAGATGGAGATTATGTGACAAAACATCTAAATGCCTTTAATACTCTGGTAAGTCAACTTGTCTATGTTAATATTACAATTGCAGAAGAAGATAAGTGTATTACTTTGTTATGTTCTTTGCCAGACTCTTGGGATAATCCGGTTGTAGGAATTGGTAGTACCACTCAGTCTACATTGAAGTATGAGGATGTAGTTTCATCTTTGTTATCTAAAGAGATGACGTGGAAAAGCATGGATAGTCATAGCACAAATGATTTATTTGTAAGAGGTTGCACCCAAGACAGGAATTTTGGTAAGACTTCGGGGGGGAGATCTAAGTCTCCAGGAAAATATTTGAGGAAATGTTGGAAGTGTGGTAAAACAGGGCATTATAAGAAATATTGCAAGTCTAAGAAGGTTGAAAAACCAAAGGGATCCGATAGTACCTCTTCCATAGAGGCGACAACCTCCACTGAATAAGGAGGTGATGTTTACCTGGCATCTACAGGTACACATGCAGACTATGATGTATGGTTTATCGACTCATGTGTGTCATACCATATGAATCCTCACAGGGAGTGGTTCTATGAATATGAAAAATATGATGGTGGTGATGTATTCCTAGGAGATGACTCGATAGCCAAAATCATGGGACGTGGAAGGGTTAAGTTGTTGCTAAAATATGGAAGGATTAGAACTCTCCTTGGGGTTCTGCACATTCCAAAACTTTTCAGGAGCCTAATATCCATAAGAAAGTTGGATGATGCAAGAGTGGATACTATATTTGGAAATAACACTTCCAAGATGGCACGAGGAGAAATGGTGTTGATGAGGGGAATTCGGTGTGGAAATTTGTACAAGTTGTTGGGAAGAAATTATACTAATGGGTGTAACAGTTATGTTTTCCCTGAGCATAGAAATGAAGGAGACAAGACCAATATTGTCCCAGAAAAGAAGACCATGTTGTGGCATCAAAGATTGGGCATATTGGAGAAAAGGGCCTTTGAACACTACACAGTAAAGGTATGGTTGAAGGTATGTCTAATTTCACTTTGGATTTTGATTTCTGTGAACATTCTATATATCGTAAACAAAATTGAGTAAGATTACCATTTGGTGCTACAACAACAAAGGGGGTCTTAGAGTTGATACACAGTGATGTGTTTGGAACTGTTCATGTTCCATCCCTAGGTAAATCTGTGTATTATGTTTCATTCATAAATGATTTCTCAAGGAACACATGGATTTATTTTCTTAGAAAGAAATCTGAGGTATTTGATAAATTTAAAGAGTTTAAGCTCTAGTAGAAAATCAGACAGAGAAGAAAATAAAGGTATTGAGAACAAATAATGGTGGAGAATTCTATGGAAATGAATTCGAATAATTATATAAGAAGTGTGGTATAGTAAGGAAGAAGACTACTCCATACACTCCTCGACAGAATGGATTTGCAGAAAGGATGAACATGACACTTATGGAAAATCCAAGGAGCATGCTTAGCAGTGCCGAGTTAGGACAAGAATTCTGGGCAGAGGCAGTGGGTACAACATGTTACCTGGTTAATTGATCACCTTCATCAGCGTTGGATGATAAAACTCCACATGAGATATAGTCTGGAAAGAAACCCTCTCTTCAACATCTTAGAGTGTTTGGTTGTGATGCTTATGTACATGTTCCAAAGGAAAATAGGAGTAAGATGGATAAAAAGGATGAAAAGTGTATCTTTATTGATTATAAAGATGGTGTGAAAGGTT